>JAHZNI010000807.1:0-11677 GCA_027744415.1 Seira ritae
ACCACACTCCTGTATGACGTCGCCAGCCTTTTCCTTCAGGGCGTCGGGCAAACCTGTTGTGTAAAGTTAAGATGCTAAAATGACTCCAGTTATCGTTTTATACACCCAACACAGATCTTTTGCATTGCATGGCTATGGCTTATTTGTATATCACCTTCGACAAGATTGGTGGCGAGTTCCATGTCTACACTGCCATCAGCTGCCAACTGATTGGAATAATCACTCATGTCACGATTGGAATAATTTTTATAAAGCAAACCATTAATGACATGTAAATTATTAAATTCCTTCTTACCATTTTCCCCTTGACCATAACACATTTCATAATGCACTGAAAGAAGTAAACAAGCAACTCTTTTAGTCTTTTCAATTTGTGATAGAACCCAAACGCTTTGTTAATCAGGGGTGGCTCAACCGAATGGCTTATCTCTAACTTGATGAGATCCTGAATATTTAAGGAAATATTGATAAAATGTTGTACCAAAGCCTTTTCCTTCTTCTCCTTTCCCGACGTGAGTCCCATGCTCTCAATGCAGGGCACTATTAGCTTCGTTTGTGCCTCCATCATTTTCCCCATCAGCGGCCATGCAATCTTTGTTCAGTGCTTGGACTTCCTAATGAAGAGAAATATGCGAGTGAAATTAAAACGTATATAAATATTTGCATGAAATCTGAACTGACTTCAAGAAAGTATCCAGCTTACGTAAGTCAGGGCACCTAAAAGAGTCAGCAAAACTATAGGACGAACCATGATGAACTAGTTCTGATGGAGCATCGATACAAATAGAAAATAAAGCGAGCAGATTTGGATGCTAGTCATATTTATAAACTTTGAGTACTATCAGCATTGCAAACACAAATTAATAAAGTCATTGAATCGACCATGATCGAAAAAGGATAAATGAGAGGGCATCGCTTGCCGCCCATGAAAATTATATATCATCTTCTTTGGCAAGCCCTCCACTTTCCACTTCCGCTTAGAGATGCGATACGTATTATTTTCTATTATCAGCCTTCCGTGTCCTCTAATTTTCTACTGAATGGCACATGCGAATGCGAAAGCATAAATATACCTGAGCAATCCGGGACGCTCTTTATTGGCCAGTGCGTTTTAATTTCTCAACCTGAAAAGACGCAGCTTAGGAAAGTTTAATAGGGGAACATGGAATTTCAACAAACTCTGACTCTGTCAGCTCTTCTCCTTCTAGGCTTCTCCGTAAGCAAATAATTAGGAAAAAACAAGACAACATCAAAATTTTTAAACATTTTCTTTTAACAGGGTTTTGCCAGGTCGGATGATGAATGCAAAGATATGGTCATTGCTCTCATGGAAAGCCAAATGTCAAATATGGTTCCTTGCATAAAGGAGCTCAACCTCGAGACAGGAAAGGATCGAAGTGAAAACTACAAATGTAAGTTTTCAAATTAATTTTTAAAAAATGGTTTGCCTCGCCTCATTACGAGTGCAACTGCTTTAGATGATGTCATGTTTTACTTGTTTTTGTAGTGCATCATGAAGTGCATGTTGATCAAAGGCGGAACACTCACCCCAGAGGGATCAGTAACGGTCCTTCAGAGCATCATCGCAATCATGGAAATGTTCCCCAACAAATATATCGAGAAGGCCTTCAATGAGATATTAAAATGCCAGGAGTTTGCCGGCCAAAATCTGCAGGATCCTAATGATAAGCACTGTAACCTCTATGGACCTTTGCTCAAATGTGGAGTTGAGTTTATGCTTAACGTTTGCAGAAACTAAAGCTATGTATGTCATGCGCAATTAAATCTTAAGTATTTACGCGGTACCTTTCCCAAATAATAAAAATGGTCTTCCACTGACAATCTAGAATTAGGTGTGTAATAAATTATAATGTAAATATATTTTTATTTTTACGTCAAAGTCATGGGTCATTTATCAAACTGGAAAATTTGTACAATGGACACGATTGTTGTTCTCCATAATACTGGAAGCTGTAAGTAGTCGTAGAAGTAGTCCACTCTGTAGTTGTCCTCAAAAGTCGGCAAATTCTTTGGCGCATCTTTCTGTGGAAGCAACGCGAAATATTTCCTCTTCGTAGTCGTCAAAATTACTTGTGTCATCAGCACCCTTCGTCTTCGGAACAAATGGAGCTTCCAACTCCTTCTTAAATGTTCTTACCCAGTCGACACTCTGGAACCACTTGGAATGCTTAATGTCCCCTACCCCGTTCTTCAGATTCCCGTATCTCTTACTCAGATCCACTTGTAGCATATTTTTCAAAAGGTCCTTCAAGTCACTAGAGAAATGAGAGGGAAACCTGATCTTGCCTGAGACAATCTTCTCGTATATTTGGAGTGGTTGATCCGCGAAAAACGGAGGATAACCGGCAGACATTTCGAATATGAGGACGCCGAGAGCCCACCAGTCCACAGCTTTATTGTAGCCCTTCGACAAAATGATCTCTGTAAAAGCAAGAAAGGGAAAAATTACATCTAAAATAAGGAAGGGGGTATTATTTGGAAATAAGTGGTTAAGATGGGTGCCTGCTATTAACGTAGTTTCTCGTTCAGGTTGATGAAGAACTCGGAAGTGTTCCGCTCGGGGGGATTATTGTTCGTCATTGTGGAAGTATAAAAGAATTGCGATGGAAGAAAGCGCTCAAGATTTCAGAATTGCTTAGCTCGATTCGGTCTAGCTCAGATAGATTTTTTTGGTCCTGAGAGTAGGTATTTGGTTAGTGATGATTATGATGATGATAGGGATGGATGGCCAGTTTCTTGCAGATCCACGCACGCGATCACATAATATAACTTATCTACAAGGTTATCACAAAACAAACGATAGCCCTATCAGCATACATGCCTACGGCCCACAGGTCCTACTTCATCTAAAACTTATCTTACTTTAATTAAAATGCCAAAGATTCCACTTGAATAATTTATGGTAAGCAAAGAAATACTAAAGCGAAGCTGTACCAGACATCATCATAGAAACCCTCCCTGATTAGATAAGCCCATATCGGTCGGCAGTCGATGTTAGTGGACTTCCAAAATCACAGCCTTTTCCCATCGGATCCAGAAGTGAAGTTGCCAAACATCCAAAAGACAAGACACGATAATAGAATTATTGTGTTCTGGAAAACAAAAACAGTGGATACAAATCAAATCGCACGTAATGATGCTATGTGATTTAATACTTTCTGCATTGAAATAACTGATTGAAGATCCATGGAAAATAATTGGACCAAATGCTTCAGCATACTACGCTGTGATGGATAAGCGTGGCATGGATAACTTCATCATTCATCTGATTCATCATCAACCATTCCTTACCACCACAGCATATTATAGTATGATATCATTTCATACCACGTCAGCCATACCCATGCCCATTTGCACCAATTATTAAATTGACCGAAAAGCAAGGCTTCGTAGGTACCTATATTGTTATGCTTATATCCAAACAAAACTTAAGCACTGATTTCATGATAATTGTGATAAGCTGTGGGTCAGGGGCACCCTGAGAAGGTGACTGAAAATATTTTAAAACCATTCATCAAGAATTTGTCAATTTAATTTCATATCGTCAGCTTGTTTTCAGTCATCGCTCATTGACTCCTCAAGTTCGACCCAACAATGGGCAACAAAATTAGGACCCATAGCGCAGTTTTACAAGGAGGATCATTTTGACTTAAATTTAATTTCGTATTGTCAGCTTGTTTTCAGTCATCGCTCATTGACTCCTCAAGTTCGACCCAACAATGGGCAACAAAATTAGGACCCATAGCGCAGTTTTACAAGGAGGATCATTTTGACTTTCAATACCTACTTTGATTTTTTTAGTTGAAGAAAACGGACTCCCATTCGGAAGCAACATGGAAAGGTAGCTGGAGTAAATTGAATGTAGAATGGAAAGCTCATTCCATTCTGTAAGTACCTTGTTTGCATTTATATCACAAGATTTTATTTGAATTGATTTGCAAAGGCCCACTCATTTCTATTAAAAATTAGCAATGTCATTCATCGGCAATTTCAACAATGTCATTTCATTAATTACCTACTACTGGACTCCTTGGATTATGCCATTGGCTTCGAGAATTATTTTACTACACGACCTACACGACACACAAAGGTGCATGTATCAAGCTACCCCATACCGGATACCATTTCCCGACTTATCTACAACTTGTCGATTTATTCTTATCGGACGGCAGCGAACCAGAGAACGATAGTCTTGCAGTTTCTCCTGCCGTGGTTAGCTGTACGCTGTACCGACATATCATTAGGTATGCTGACCATATACATACAGTTCATGTAACCTTATTTGTGAACCATGTGAAGTTTAAAATAGGTGAAGTAATTTTTCACAAAGACCTTTTGCTTTCCACGATAAGTGGGCAAGGCCATACCGACTAGAGAAAATTCAGGTATTTGCATTAGTCGATTTCATGCCCGACCTTGTCTTGTCAAAATAAGCGAATGTTGCTGATACAGGTAGAGCAGAGCAATATTATAATCATTCGAAATCACAAAATCAGTCATAACCACTTGAATTACTGAAATAGCTAGTGACTGCTGACTCACACACAATAAGTAGAGCACATTACTCAGTGCAGTGATTCTAATTCTGTCTCCCTGTCAAGGCATGGTTTTATAGGAGGAGAATAAGGGAAGTGCTGACATTGAGATTTGACATTCACCAATAAATGATGCAAACTGAGGGTCTGAAACCTCCATTCCCTTGAGTTGAGTCACCATTCCCTTATCAATTACTATTAATTATCTATCCAAGTACTTATACAAGTCTCTTAAATGCAGTTTCTTTCTGTAAACTAATGTATTCATGCTATAGGTGTGTGTAGGTTATTCAATTCATTTCAAAATGTACCACTGCTTATCATGAAATCATTTAAATCATGAATTTGTCAAGCTGACTGCAATTAGAGATAATATGCAACCCCAACCCCGTAATATTTTAGCTTGACGGAATCGTTAGAGTTTGACATGCATGCATTTATGCTAGTTTGGCTTTTTACAGCTAAGGCATTTGATGTTTCAAAATAAAAGATAAGAAAATGGGAATTCGCAAGTGTAACGTAAATAAAATAATATGATTTTGCCCGACGTTTCCACTCTCTCTTGAGTCCTCTTCAGGGGCATCAATATGTAACTAATATAAAAGACTTCGGCAATAATTTACATTTCCCTAGTCAAATCCCACATTAAAGCTTCGCTTAGCCATGATAACGTTTTATTGCAACTGAATTTCTTTATTCGATTCTAATTCTTTCCCATTCCTCAATATGCATTAAGGCTATCATCAATCACAAATATCTACACAGTAATACCAATCTCAATGCCCAAAGCCTTAGTAAGTTAATCAGAACTGGAATTAATTAAAGGCGTGCCAAAATCAGAATTGTACTGAACAGCGATATTCCATTCCGTCTTCGTACTTTTCTTCTGGACTATTCCAATATTCTTTCGTCTTCCCATACGAAAATCGATCTGGACTCCTTCCACATCAGTCTATTTCAGGAATGAATTGATTTTAATGTATTTGCCCAAATCTCAGTCAGAACAGGGTACCATCTTAGCGGATTTTTGTCACGTAAATAACGCTTTCTTCGGAAAGCAGGATCATTTGAGAGGCTTCTACTTCTACATGATTGGATTGAACTAAGTTACACACCAACTTTATTTTCCTCGGAAGAGAAAAGACAAATAAGCCAATTTGAAAGGACATGCTATGTATGTATTGCATTATGTATGATGTGATAACTGTTCGTCGAGTGAATAATATTTTACCCTCCCTATTATGCATACTCGAATTCCAGGATTCGTGCTCGTCCAGTCTAGTGCCTCGCTGCTACGATTTCAGAAACAGAGCGAGCCAAATCGCTGTGAATTTATTTGACTATCGATAACTTCATGTAACTCAGCTAGTACTTGTCAGAAAGAAACCTGCAATAAATTAGTTTTTGATAACGTCGTCTTGCTTGTTCGTGTGCCAAAAACTAACCTACAACTAAGCCTAGTTATCACGTTTAATAAAATTACAACAAGGACATTCTTAAATATTACCCAAATCATTGGCTAAAATATTACTTATCGTAGACGGTAGTAGAAAACTGCCATCATGCATTGTCAAATTACCCCATCACCCATACCCAGTCCTGCAATAAGGGTAATTCCCTCAAGATTTTCTAGTCCATTCGCACGACATTCTAACCATTTTCATGAATGAAAGATTCTCCAGTATTTAAAAGTTGCCGTCATCATTTCCTCGGAATGTTTGCTCATTTCCAGAAGGAAACCGAACATATTGTGGTCCTGCTATAACACGAATCGTAAAAGTACGAGTGGATATGTACAAAAAGAAACTATTTCCGGAAGACAAGGTGGGAAAGGAAGTACGATAGCAAAGATGTAGAGCTTTTTACTTTTAGTACTTCTTCATGATTCATAGTTAGTTACGGGAACGGGATAGAGTGCAAAGGAGAAACAAAGTCTTACGGCTGTTCTGCTGTATTCAAAGACATTAATTTTTCATCGAACCTAATAAGCACTCTTAGCTTATTTTGAATGAGGCATCCAGATTTTATAGCACAAAAGAAAATGACTTCATTAAAGTACAAAAATAGATGATGCATTTCATGGCTAAAGTCAAGTCAAATAAGTGCAAAATGGTCAATTGCACCATAATATTCACCTCGTTAGAATAATCTTGTAGGCCACTTGTGGGCACCAGTGAGAGTAAAATGTGAATCGAAACGTGAACAAAGCATGAAGCCTTCTTTAGGAAAGTCGGTTATAACCAAAAAATAAGCGTCAAAATCACTATATAATAATCATAATGCACAAAAGTAAAATGACGTATTTAAAGAAACTTGAATGCTAAATACAGGTTAAGGAATGTGTGCATAAGACATATTTAAGTATTGCCTGTGTATGTGTCATCGTAAACCTCGGTTTAATGAATACGCGTCATCAGCCTTAGCCCACAGACGGACCTACAGAATATTTTTGTTTCTAGGTACTTCGTTTATTTGGGAAAATGCGCATCTTTTGCATCCCTCCTGAATGAGAAGGTGGAAATGGAAATAAATTAGGAAACAAATGCGGTGAAGGATTGTGAAAACTAGACTGACACCCGAGACAAATTTGAAAGACGGGCAATGTCTGGATGAATTTTGCATAGAATTGCTTACGCAAATTCCAGAAAAGCACCACACCAAGACAAAAGAGGTACATAGAACGGAATTTGAATTGAATACAAAAAGAATAATGTCGTTAAAATCCATTACGCCATGATGCATGCCATCAAAATAGAAATAAGCTTGCATATATGTATATTTTCCGAAAATTACATAAAGTGCTACTTAAGATTTAGACATGATTATGAACATGGCTTTAAGGCTTAAAAGAGGAAATCGAGCACTAGATACACTAGATAGGAATGTCATTGGACCCACGCGAGTTTTTTTTAAAGAATTTAATGAGAAGGTACTGCGAGGGCGCCATCACCATTTCTGAAATTTCTGCATGGTTCCAGCCCATTATGAAAACTAGATCTGAATTGAAGGCTAGTCTTTCGTTCGATTCCTTAGCTTGACTCTGATTTCCGTGAAGGAGGGAGGAAATGAAGAAGTACAAGGGGCCATAATTGGTTTCCCAACCTGACCGATTCTAAAGGAAAGCTGCGAAATCCGTATAGTATGCATATCTACCCCTCCAGTATGAGGTAAAAGACTTAAAGGACTTTTTAGCCAAATGAATACTGAAGATCTATGCAAAACTCTGTACAACATACATATACACTACGTGGTCGTGGCGATGAGTTCAGTGGTTCAAAAATGAGTTTCCGGTGGGTATTGACTATTATGTCTATAGAAAATGAATCTCCGCTTTTCTCAATCCAGGCATGTACATATAATCCAAACTTTAACATACTTATTCACTATATACATACCTATCTACCTCCTCATTAGTTTCCTGCTAGATTGAGTCTAGTCTGGTGAAATTGAGTCAAATATCAGGAGGTTCACCACACAAAAAGATTTAACGCTCTAATGAGCCTAAAAGGTTTATGGCAGTAGAATTGAAAGTATAATCGCTACTTGAGACACACCAAGCAGAAAAACTTGGAAAATAATAATAAAAGATGATTTTGATTTTCGATTGGATATGCAAATATGAAAGAACTTACAGAAGGAAAAAATCAATTCAAAAATAATTCATAGGATGAGTTCTATTTTGATTTGGATTATTATTCAATATTTTATTGTAAGATTACGAGCTATTTGCACACCTTTTGCATATTGCCCCAAAAGCGAAAGAAGCCCAATATAATAAAGCATACCTAGTTGGCCAATTAAACAAATCAATCATATCATCTATTGAAGATGGTCGAACGAACCAACGAATTTCATTATCCAGAGCCATCTTAATTAAAATAAGTCTGATTATCCAGAGCGTAACATAATTTTTAAATAGTTAACGAGTGAAAATAAAAGATTTATTATTCCAATAAGACATGAAATTCGCAATGAAATGCAAAATTATTGAGAGCGCAAAATTTTACTTTTCAGTCCAGCCTCTTGATCAAAAGAGCCAATCCATGACCACACGAGGGAAAACACTCATGCGAACTATGCTGGAATTCTCAAAACGGAATAATTAATTACTCTAATTGCATAGTCATGTGGTTCCTAGGATGTTGGATCGGATGTGGCTTCTCAATCTCCCTCTTATCCAAACGCATAGCTAATATACTTAGCTCCTCCAAGTGTTGAGGTCTTTATCCACAAACAGCCTTCTATTCTTATTCTACACTGTACTTTCTGGCCTAGAGCATAATCCACGATTAAATTTCCATCTAAAAGCTTTCAAGCCTCCACTAATCTCATCTGCCCACTAA
This sequence comes from Seira ritae, assembly GCA_027744415.1. Classification (NCBI taxonomy): domain Eukaryota; kingdom Metazoa; phylum Arthropoda; class Collembola; order Entomobryomorpha; family Entomobryidae; genus Seira; species Seira ritae. Next base: position 8,900 of record JAHZNI010000807.1, read on the forward strand.
TCTCAACAAATTGAATTATCTACAGGAAAATACTTCATTTTGCTTCATACCTTGTAAGTACTGTAGTCTCTCAAGTTTTTAAGCTCAAACCAGGATAACCAAAACGCGATAGAGAAAGGTGGTCAGCCACACAACAGCATCAAAGTGATAATAATGGTGTTGTGATCGTCGTAATATTCTCCTTCTTCATCAAGAGATCAGACCGCATCACGTCCACCTTTCCTTTATTAAAGTATCTTCGCTTTGCTTCTGCTAAGACCCATACTTACACAAGACAGGAATTCCCACAAAAAATAAGTAGCGTACATAATGTGTACTTTCACTTATCAAAAGAAGAAAAGAACGCGAAATGAGTTTCTGTAGTGTACTGGTGCTTACTATATTATGTACACTTGTTGTTGTTCTCTCGCCAAAAAATTACTACTTCTTATATACTGGTTGAGTAAGCTTTTAGAAAACAATTCCTTCAGTGAAAGGAGAAAGCCTTCCTTTTTTCTTCACTTTCAATCTAAAAGAAAACAAGTGAAAACGTTCCTCACCTCACACTTCCATTCTTATTCCCTCTCACAAGTCCACCTCCAAGCTAAGCCAAGTCAGTGAAGAAAGTAGAGTACGGAGAGCGAAGGAGGTTTTATTTCTGCAACTTGTTAGCCCGTCTTCTCAATGAATGAAGAAGAGAGCTGAGTGTGTTGGTGCGAGAAGGTCGGTCGGTGCTGTGAGCGATGAGCTCAGCTTCAGCTACTGCTTGCTCTTCCTCGCTCCTGACTGAATTGGAAAGAGTCTAATATGCCCACTATACTACCACAACACACAAGTATTAGGCATAGCATTGACAAAGGCACACTCGAAATCCATTTTTATTGGAGACCTAACTCGAGCGAAGTCGGAAAAAGGAGAAAGAGGGAGATACCGTTATTTCTGGAAGTGTACTTTTTCGGAAGAAAATATATACACAAATGCATGTGTATTCTCATAACTTCGGTCGGGCTGTTCTATGGTCTATTGCCTGGCGGCAATGACTGCCTACATACTTATCTATATGTACATATAAAACCAACGGCTATGGCAATGACGATCGTAACGCGATCGTGCCGATGAAGTAGGGAGGATCATCAAGAGTGTGTGCGAGTTTAGAAAAAACCTATCAATCCGATTTCGCCTTTCTTCATAAATCAGCGACTTCGAAAGCACCGGAAAAAAGTTTCCGCTTTACATTCAACACACGAAATTCCAAAAAAATATATAAACACTCATTTTATTAGATACCAAGCCAGGATTTAGAGAATAGGAGACGTGATATTTGTTGTTGAATCCATATGATATTTTTTTTCAAAATTTATGAACACGAACGGACAGACCAAAAGTGTCCTGTACAACCTGCTAAGAACCCTCTAATCTCGAGAATCTAATCCCTTTGAAGAGGGGAAGTAATAGTAGTTTTAGTCCAGTAAGAAACTACCTAAATATCTCTCTGTATGTGCATGACTTGGAATTTTTTAGTAAAGTATTGTATTTCAGCTCAGATGATGATGGGGGGAATGGAAATGTAGTGGATTTTCTTTTACTCTAGCGTCATCATCATCCTCCACCTCTCCTGACTCAGATTTCAAGAAGTATTCCTCTAAGGTGCCTCGCATCTTTAAGGTGGGAAGACACAAGGTTATTTCTTCTCCCTTTCTCTGCCTGTTCCTTTCTTTCCTCTCATGGATACTTCGAAATTATTCACATGTGTCCTATATAAGAATAGGAAAAACAGGGAAAGTATTTAAGCAATATATGTGCCACGTATACGGATTCCAAATGACGGGGAGAGGTGTAGATATTTTAAAGCTTTCTTCGTTTTGCTCACTTTATTATTGGAATATTAGGAATTTTATTGAACTTTTTCTATATCGCTTCAAGTCTTTCTCTGAATTTAAGCATGAGTAAAACAGTGTGCAGTTGCTGTGTCTGTGTGGATGGGAATGGAAGAAAGGAGCGACACTGTTAATGCTGCTGAGCCAGTCGTACGCTCCCTCGTCTATAATTATTATTATTCAGTTTGTTTGAGAAAACTCTATTTTTGGGAGATAAGATTGTAGGTTTCTACAACACACAAAGCCCACGATTCACATTCTTGAGTCAACTGTTTAAAAATGTTCAAATTAAATGTAAATAAACCTCATTTTTCAAAAGATCATACGACGAAGTAGAAGAAGATATGCATGCCTGATTCAAAAAGGAGAAAATAAATGTGTTTTGAGAAGACAAAACAGAGGAAAAATTCGAACAAGACATTTCCATTTGTTTCTGCAGTTCTAAGTTCAAAGGTCATTTTCAAAATGGGAGTCTAGTCTGAGTGTATATGTGCAAAGTGAGGAATCTAATTTTACAAAAGAAGTACAAAAACGTGAAAATGAGATGTGAAAACTGTTGTGTAAATTTCCTGTCTTAGTCTGTTTATTCGGAGTCGGAAGGAAAAATAGCAAAAAGACATTTCTCTTTTTGGAAGAGCAATTATGTTATGACTATTATGTCGGTGACTATGAACATGAAGGCGACTTGGGAATGTGATGCTTTGAATGAGTGCAGTGTAGCGCCCATATATATATCATATATAACTTAGAATCGCTTTTGAAGAACACAATATGAATTTCCTGAGCAGAAAGACAAAATCACGATTTGGTAAGATTCAGATTTCAGAAACATTAATAACCGAAAGGAATATACACACAAATGAATTTGCAGGAGCTCAAGATTGTTTGCAGAAGACACTTTATTCGCAGATCTCAAACCAAA
>JAHZNI010000808.1:0-12906 GCA_027744415.1 Seira ritae
TATTAGCCGGAATTTCTAGCACGCTGGAAACAAATTCAAATTCTGGCTCGCGCTTTTCGAAATATTTCCAGCTTTCTATGGCTATTTATCGCACCCTTAAGCTTTCACGTGGAAAGGGAATGCTTGCAGGTTACCTTTCCCGTTTACAGCCTTCATTTTATAGGGAAATTCGCAGTTTAACAAGCATAAAAATTCTACTTTCACCCTATCTACTTTTAAGAAAATTGGCAGTGAATAAGTATACCTACTGCTATAGATCATTTTTATTTCATATGCTTGCTACGTGGTAGAGAACCAAATTCTCTTCTTCATTCTTTCAGGGACATTATTCAGGGAAGTTCAGCGGAAATGAGAAAGCTATTGTTTTACTAACTTGAAACATTTTGAATTTAAGCTACATCCTGCATCTTTATTACCATTTGTAAAAACGAAGATTATTCTTCTTCTTCTTCTTCTATTTCAAGGCACTTTCAAATAGAAACCATAATAAGGAAATGAGAGAAATTGAAGGGGATATGGATGTACACGATTGCATCGGAAAAAGTGAAACGTTCCCAGATCACCCCATAATTTGACTCAATTCAATGCTTTCCTTTTTTGGTTCCGGAAATCAACTTTTAGTCCTCCTCCTCCTTCCATCACAGCAAAGAAATACAGATGCAATCTTACATCAACGTATTGTATGTATTTGTACTTCATATTTTGTTTCGCTTTCTCTTTTCCTAGCCCTTCTCATGTAAGTAATTCGGGACATGAGCCTAACACCAACGCCGAGCCATTTAAAGGAATAATAGGATGACTCGTGAAACAGATGTATTAACAAGGAAAGCCGAAACCAAACAATGTAGCGCCTGTCGTTTACCCTCCTCCTCTAGAATGTCGTAGTGGTGCATACTACATACTTTGTGGGGAAAGGAATCTAGTGAAAATGCGTTTCACTACTACTTCTTCAGGTTTTATGTAGACAGGAAAATGCAATTGTAGCAAAGTAATAAAATTAAGAGCATATAAAAAATCCTCTCTAGTGTCATCTATCTCTCTGGTACCTTGAATATGTTGTTAAGATCGGCAAAGTTGGAGTTGTGAAGGGACTGAGTTGACGAGCTCACGCTCTCACAACTCTCATCGTTCACCATGTCTTTGGGAAGAATACAGACTTGCACTTGGAACCGGTCTCGTTGTATCTGAGCAGCAGAGACTCCGGGCTGGCTGCTAATAGGAATTTTGGCCGTGCCACCAGGTTCAATCACAGCAATCGTCGGTCTCACCCTATAACGGTCCGGGGATGTTGTCTTGATCTGTAAAATCAATTACCCGAAATTAGATGACGGAATACTGTTTGTTCTTCTTCTTCTTCTTCCGCAAATGGAAGCAAGCGAGACACGAGTCATGTAACATCCTGTCGAGTGTAAAGGTAAATGTTTTTTCAGGCTTTTTCAGATTTTTTCCACAAAAAGAGACATTGCATGGCAGCTTCAAAAGGTTTTGGTTGAAATAATCTCAAATGAAATCTTGAATGGGAAATTTCGCACAAACTTACGGGCTTACATAGTATGTATGTAGTATTACGTATGTTTGTGGAGGAATAAAACAGTGGTGGAATACGAATATACGGTTTTGATTTTGAATGGGAAGTTTTTAGAGAAAAAAGTTTTGGGGAGTGAGACGGAGAGGGATTTTAGAGTTTCAGAAATGAATCGGATAGATGGATGGATATTTAGATGGATTGGATGTTTGCGATAAACATGAATAAACTTTGACGTAAATGGTAATAGATGGTGATGATAGCAAGTAAATAGAGCACCGGGCATGTTATATGTATATTTTTGGCCTTTTTTGAACTACAACATAAAAGTGAAGTCTTTCTTCTTTTGTATAATAATAATAGTGAATGTTTTTCCAGGAACGAACGAAATAGTAAATAATAGGTTTCAGCACTTTTACTAGTGCACGCGTCTACATGTTATGTTCAGTCGCTTACATATGTATACATATTATGCACTAGTGTAGTATGCTCATTTTTCAGGAAGGAAGAAAGAATTAAAGTGTGACTTACTTTGAAGATGATTGAATTGGAACCTTGTGCTACATTCTGAATATGAAGCCGACAGGCATATTCATCATTCTCGATGGGCTTGAATGTAATTCTCTCATCGACTTCCGCCAAGCAGTGGTCTGTTCAAGTCGTTATATTTAGAAGGTATGTTGCAAGGTTTTGATGAAAAATATCCGGCGCACGAGAGCGAGCGGAAAACCAAAGGAAAATAGTGAATGAATGAAAAGTGATTTATCTTTTATGAAAGCCGTCGTCTCGATTCTCGATACATAGAACATAACAACGGGGCTTGTAAGAACACTTGTAATTTTGCCCTTTCTATCTTAAATACATACCTGCGGTACTGATTCCTAAGCTGGAAGCCTGGTGAGCGAAACCCATTCTTGCTGGACTCGTGTTTTGTGAAGACATGAGCGGAGTTAGAGTACCATTTACATTCCCTTCAGCCTCATCCACCGTTCTGTCCGGAGTTCCAGGCTCAACTGAAACTTTACCCTGTGCAAATTAATGTTTTCAAAATAGAATACAGGATTAGAATAATATTTAGAGTAGAATTAGATTGGCAGACACATTTAGACACACGCGGTTCTAAATAAACTATGCAACTAAACCGTAAGAGAGTTGATTGTGTGGAATTATAAACCCTAGTTTAGCTTGCGTAACCACATTTACAGCTCAATAAACCGATAACAAAACCTATAATTACTCAATTTAATGATAGCTATATCGCTAGAGAAAATTAACGAGAACATCCTTCTCCCCTCTCGGCCAAATATATGCATGTACATGCACAAAACAAACATGTACCTACTTACGAGCACAACTCCTTGCCCATAAAACTGAACATGAGCACAGAACAACTACAGAACAGAGCTAATTAAAAGATGCACAGAAAAAAAGTTTGGAGCATTTACTCCTACTTTCTCCTTTTCAGTTTTAATAAAACCCTACTCACATACACAATAACACAGATGCGACATGATGATTCCCTCTTTACCCCACTATAATATGTTAACAGCCTTCATAAAACTGCCTAATATGATTGCAAAAGCAACATTTCACGCAGAATGAAGACAATTTAACTAAAACGAGCACTTAAAGTATGTATTTGCAATAATGCAGGTTCCCATTCCAGTACACACAAAAAATTGTGGTCAAAGTTCAAAAAACCTTACAATTTCTTGGGTTTTTGGCCCATTCATTTTTGATAGAGGATAAGTAGAGTAAATATATGCTCTCGGCACGACCGTCTAAGTCTAATCCTTCTAAATTAATCTTGACTTTCATTTACTTTCATCGCACATGAGCCATCGTAGGCTTACCATATGTACTTTATTCAGAGCGAAAACTATTCTACTTTACCTATGTAACATTCTCACATTTTTTTCATACGTAATCATCAACAGAAAAAATAGCGTAATGAGAAGGAGGAGGGCGGAAAACTAACAAAACAGAAAACTTTTAATTTGAGGCTGCGGCTGTGCACTTTATTTCCACCATTCATTCTCCTTTCTCTCGGAGAAAAGTAGCAAAGTTTCTCTTTTTCTGAAGGATTAAGGGAGAAAAAAATAGCAGACAGAGAAAGTAAAAAAGGAACTTTTTCATTATATCCTCCGCATTTTAACTTAAAAGGTTTGCTCCTTACTAATAAGTTATAATTTGATATTATATCACCTGAACCTTTTCTCTCAGACACCGCTGCTCCCGGGCCAAATTTTGTAGAGAGAAAAAAAACTCATAAAAACCAAAAAAAATCGAGAGGGCGAAACGGCAAAAAAAAGTTTTTCTTTCCCATTTTACTTACTTGTTGTGAAACATTTGCTGACTCTACATGGGAATTATTATGAGATATTTTTGTTACAAAAGGGTAAACTAAAAAAATATGATAAAAACTCCTTCTACAAGTTTCTGTTAGGGGCAATGTGCTACAACATTATAACGGAGTAGCTATTTTTTTACTCTTATTCTTTTCCAAAGTAAAACTTACTTGTTTCCGTGGTTTTGGGTCAGGTGGTCCCCTACCATTTGGCATGGTTCTCTTGGTTCGGACTTCAGGCTCAAACTTGTACGTGTAATTGTCATTTCCACCCCATTCTGAGAGCTGATTCTCAACATCAATCCAATCCTTGATGGTCTTCTTATCGACAAATTTCACTCTGTCCACGAATTTCGGGGGCAACCATCCTTTGATGATTTTCCATGCAGCTGTTGTGGTAGTGAGTGGTGGACGGGTGGACGGCCAGAAGGGAAAGTGAAAAAAGTAAAGAAAGTTGAAATGTGTAAGAACGTGTTTGCTTTATGATTCCCAGTCCGACTCCTTCGAACTGACGGGTGCTTGACGTGCTTCAAAATTGTTAGCTAGCGTATCGGTTTATTCTTGGGCCACTTCGACTTCTCTCAGAAAAGGGATAATGGTAAACTTATGACAGCACAATTGAAATAAAAAGTGCTTCCTTCAGCAGACCTTTCAAAAATGCCAGCATTCGCAGTGGATTGATGAAGAAGCTTAGAGTTTTTTATTGTGCTCCATCCAGTCAGGCTGGAATGGCTTTCTCTGCCTTTTTGAAACGTGGAAGCCTTACTAGATAGATTCAGAGCAAAGTCGTTTCGAAATAATAATACATTTTTAACCCGCGATTATGAAGAAAACCCCGACATTTGTAAATACATACATACATTAGCCTTATATGTATTTTTATTAGGCTTCATCGCGCTACCTGAAGTGAAGGAAGCATTTTAAAAGAGAAAATTCATTTGAGGTTTTGGCTTTTCCTTTTGATACTTTGACCTTTACCGGTTCTACCAAGTAGGAATAAGAAAAGTGTGCTGTTGTTTTTAAGCCAAAAAATGCTTTTTATTTTAGTCTCATTTAGCAAGTTGGATTCAAATTCGTTCAAAAAAATAATCTCACATTCCCATCTACTGGCTTTGTATCCTCCTCTCCAATTGTACGCCTTAATGCAGCTAACTCAGGCGATTGGCTTGCACGGTTCAAGATCATTTTTCAACTCGTCCTGACAAGACTAGGAGAAATGCTTTGTGATGCGATACCTCTAAAAAACCTCATCCCTCTCCCAAACTTATATGCATATATGTATATCTCCACGAAAAAAATAAAGAAAAACAAACGCATATTCAGAAGAATTGCTTCCGTTACAAAAATAACTCGGGAAGAAAGGATTGGATTGCATTCATTCTACCGAGTCTAGTCTCGCGCGCTCTCTCTCTCTCAGNATATTCAGAAGAATTGCTTCCGTTACAAAAATAACTCGGGAAGAAAGGATTGGATTGCATTCATTCTACCGAGTCTAGTCTCGCGCGCTCTCTCTCTCTCAGTCGCGATCCGCTATCTCAAAGCTTTTTTCTCCTTTTTCTTAGTTTAACTTTCAACACAGTCTAAAACTCGACGGAACGCTCATACATCAAACGAAAAGCCACTTTCATTTCTGCTTTCACTCTTTCGTGGTATGGTAGCATGTATGTATGTATACTTAGTATGTAGCAGGAGAAGAAGAACAAGAACACTTATCATTTTGAGACACCAACAGTACGAAAACAACAAAATTCACACCAGGGAAGAAGAAAAAAGTATCTACATTGCTTTGAGAAAGAGTCTCTGTACTATAAATAATATACGAATGCATGTATGTATGTATGTATGACCTACGTACGTGATTTGAAAATTTCCCTTTCTTCAGCTAATGATATTTTCTACTCGTCAAAGTGAAAACGCTGACTTTTCTCCTACCAGGGATAACTTTCCTATTCATCTTCTTCCCTCACTTCAATTTTTATCCATCTCCGTTTAACTAAGAAAAAAAGTTTTTATTATATATCAGACTTCTTCTTTTTTGAAATGAGTATTACGCCCTCCTCCTTTTCCTTCCTTCCTTCCTCCTCCACTTTACTCTTTAAAAAACTTTCTTTCTTTGGAGGGGAATCGCATCACATCACCCTATCAGGTAGCATGACTCTGTCTACAGCACATACATTGCACGTTGCCTATCTGACATCGTGAGGTATGTAGCACGCGACCCATCTTGAATAGGTACTTCTGCTCCCTATTACCATCCAGGGCAAGTTAGACCAGACCAGACCCTAACAGAATTGAACAAATTCGAAATGTCCCTCCAAAAAATGTATTAAAATCGGCAGCTCTCACAATGACATGTACACACCTCAAGGATTCTCCATTTCCTGCCGACTAGTTACTTTCATCCGCTCTTTAAAGAGAGAGAACCCCTTGCTCGCATCCGTTACTTTTTATTCTGTCTCCAGACCCCAGACAAAGATAGAACGAAGAAGGGAAAGAGCTTTTCTATATACAAAAGTCATTTTATATTTTTTTCGCTTTTGTTAGCACTTCCGTGCAAATTGAGATCGATTTGGGTTTGAGATTTTTCACTTTCTAAGAGAAGAAAAAAAAACTTAAGTGGCTTTACTACCAGTTAAAAGGGGATTTTTGCAAGGAATACAATATATCAAATCAACAACTACAGAGGAAAAAAATAGGACAAGTTGAGACCCCTGCCTGTAAGGACGTTTTTTCTTCCTGATCCTATCTTCACCTATAGATCTTCCGGAGAGAGAGAAGGGGTGGAAGAGGAAGAGAAAGGAAGGCTTTGCAAAAGCCAAAGAAGCTTTTGTTCCTGTCCTATCGATCTTGGAAAAAATAGGTATTGATGACTAAAACTAAAAATAAACTACATATGTACTCTGGAATACGATTTGCCAAAATACAAGTTAAACTTTTTGTTAGGTTTTGTAACTCAGTATTTATTTTACCGTGAAGCACGTCTTGCACTCCCTAAAATTTAGTAATTATTCAGTCAGGTTGAGATTTTAGCAAAAATTGACTAACCGTTTAACAACCAGGGCATCTCAAATATCAAGAGCTGAAATTCAGAAAGTAATGCTTGTTACAAAGAAAGTGAACAAAATTTGTAATAAAATATACATAATAAGATGCTTCATTCCATAAATCAACTCTTACGTAGTTGACGAAGTAAGGGTAATACGTTTTCAGCAACGTGATGAGGTATCTCACAAAGTCCATATCCATGTTTTGCCAACCTTTCAATAAAAAATAACCAGATCAAAAATAGCACAGCCTTCATAGCATGTTACCCAAGGAAGCATTAAATAATCCTATTATATTATAGACGTGTCACTGACATTTTCCTTACCTGTATCTTTCATATCAAAAACAATAGAAATTTGATCGCTTTGGGACTCCCTGGAAGAAAGAAAGAAAAAAAGAATTATGGGAATCAATAGGAAATCTGATGAAACAAACGGGGGAGGATCAAAAGAAGAAACGAAAGCTGTATTTATCACAAAAACATCCACTCGGTTAGAGCCAGAGCTCAAAGGCCTTATTTATAGAATTTATTAAAGAATCATGGCTTCGGAGAATTAACATGTAATAAATAAAATGATAAGGTTAGGAGTTCGCAGAACGCAGTTAACGAATTTCTAGCTGAAAGTTAGGCATATTGTCTGACCTACATACTTTATTGCATAATAATATAATATACTAAAAATCAATCCTTTTTGAAACAGAACGAGAGATAAACAATAATAAACGGAATTTCCAGAAAAAACAGCAGGTAACAGCAAATATTGACTTTTTACGACTTGTAAGTAAACACCTTTAAACACAAAAGAAACTGATTTGGAAAACACACAAGGAAGAAAAAATAGAGCGCAAAAGGGCATTTTCCGAGTCAGTCCTGAGAAAAAAATTGTTTTGACTACTCTCTTTCAAGTTGTTTTCGAGGGAGGAAAGGAGGAGACGAAGGTAGTCAGTTTCCAGAAAATATATAGTTTAGTTGCTGAAAAAAAAAACAATAGCTCAACAACTGTGACTGTTATTTTGCCAAACTCATTCCTTCAAAGCGAACGGCAATCGCGGCGGCGGTGAAAGTTGGGATAAATGAAGCGAAAAATAGATATGTATTTTTTTCTAGAGAATAGTAGAAATTGCTTTGATTCAGCAAAAGTCGGAAGTCTGTCTAATTCAAAAGGAGAATAGAGGTAGGTATTGTGCATGTGAAAATATTGAAAGCTTTTTCTCCCTTCATTTTTCACTTGTCATTCTCAGTCAAAAGCGTAAACAAACAGTGAAATGTCGATGGATACTTATAATAGTATTTTTTCCTCGGGTTTCTTGGTTTTTGTTGCTGCTAGGTATCTGAAACAGTTTTTGAGAGAAATGTGGAAGAAATCAAAATTCTATATTATTTTTGTCTGTCGCTTTTCTCAGGGAAATTTTTCATGCTGGACGATGACGATATATTATGGAACTGGTATTGGGTAATGTGCAAGTTCAATTAGCTGCAGTGCAATATATGCACGCACATGTGATGTAAGTAAGTATGATGTAATGTGGGACGAAACGAAAACAACGAATTTTAGACAGTACAACGTAAACAAACAATTCTGAGAGTATCTAGGAAACCGACAAAGTGAACATGTTCCTTTGAGTCAATTATTTGAAAAATTGAAAAAATTACTTTTAAGATTATATTAAAACGCTCTGTCAGCTTGCAAAGGCACTCCAGAAGCCCTTGGTTTGACTAAGAAGGTTTTTTACTGGTATCACTCCGCTTTGAGTTTATTCATTTTATTTAAAAACTACTATGAAGACTAAAAGACGTATCAAGTTTTTTCTTTTTCACATTCTCTTCATCCATTTCAATAAACCTTGCTGTCCCGCCCATATTTAGATGATTTTAAAATGTTCGCATGAAGCTGAAAATCCATGTCATTTATCATGTAAAATTAGTAATATATAAATTATGGTTATGATACACTCATGCTGTTTCTATGCATTAAAATGCTCATGTGACATGTGTGAAGTTTTACGGAACCAGAACCATCTTATCTGTTTCGTTTACTACTTTGCACGACTGCTTAAAATTTAGGATACAGACATTGAGTTAGACAATATTAGACAAGAGTTGGTCCGAAATACTTTCTACCGAAGATGAACCAAACCAAAACCAAAGCGTAAATATGTAGTTCTGGCTGATAACAAAATGCATCTTGATTTTTTTCTCAATTGTGTAGCATTGTTATCGTCATGTTCCCCTAGAAATATGCATGCACATCTTCTAATGTAAGATGGTTGATGTTGAATTTAAAATTACTCCATGAATTAATTATTAAGCTAGATTTATTCATCTTACCTTTCGATTCTTTCGAAGTAGTATACAATAAACTTTTGTAGTTGCTCCATTTCCACCGTTCCTTTCTGATGGTGCTTTGCCTTGAAAATGAGGAGCTTTTTCCCAAACACGTCCTTATTTCTGATGAACAGTGTTCCTTTCTCAAATAATGCTGCGTCCATTTTTGTATGGTCAAGTTCTGGAACATAAAAAAATATACAAATTTTATAAATTTATTAGGAAATACAAATAGGCATAATATTACATTGGACTAACAATGGTTTCCTCATCTAGAGCTAAATTTATAGATGCCTAATTTAATTAAAACTTTTGAAAAAGGTGTAACCAAAGATTAAATATATAAAAGTCGGCATTACCAAAGGCATCCTAGCCCCGAATAAAGCAAATACATAATGGAATCGACCATAGAAATGTGGTTACTTGAACAATAAGTGTCTATTTTTTACCGCATTGTTCGGTGGTTCTCATGCCCACGCAACGCACACAGAATAAATAATAATTTAAGGGAACGTTAAAGCAATTGAAGCAGTAAAAGTATCTAATGTGTCTGTCTCCAGCCTCCTTTCGTATTTAATCATCATCATCATCATCAATGGGAAATTTTGAAACCTGAACCTGATTCAATGGAACACCCAAGCACAATCTTAGCCATTAACGATTGCACTATGGCAGTTTTCGAAAAAAAATCAATTACGTCCTGTTAAAAGCAATGAAAGGAAATTCAATATTTCTCTATTTTCTCTTATCTTTTCTTCCTTCCGCTCTCTCGTCTTGATTTTTCCCCTTTCAATCCATCTTCCCATCTTTAGTTACTCACTCAGAGTCAGAGGAAAAACATTCATTCATGCTCTTATTTTTTTTCTTCGTTTACTTTTTCCTTTCTCACAATCAAGTCGTTCTGCTGCCGTTTCCGTGCCTCTGGCATCGCTCTTAGTTCAATTCATTGACAAAAGAAAGTCATACACCAATCATTTTCCTCCCACCACTTTTATTGAAAGTCAAGAGACAAAAGTGAAATAATAATAATGGTGCCTTTCTTAAGAAAGACAGACAATCGCTATTGGGTTGGCCTCCGCTCTAGAAAAACAATTTTTTTCTGCTATTAAAACAGTAAATATTAGGTACTGTGTACGTTTCCGGAGGAGAGGAAGATTGCACACATTTATTTACTTTAGTGAAAGGGTTCTGAAGGCTCTTTTCTCCTTCTCTACCTCTTGAGTTTCCCCCATAAAAGTTTATCTGGCGAAAAGAGCTGGAATAATAGAAATGTCATTTTGAGGAAGGTAATGTCAAAGGAATCAGAAGTATGAAGAAAACCGCTTCACGATATCTATTGGCGACTTTGTGCTATTGCTGACATGGAATAGATAATAATGACTTTTTTATCTGACCATGTCCGTAAATACCTCACGACTTTTTATTTAGGTTGGAATGGAATATGGAATCATCAGAGTAGAATATTTTTAACAATGCTAAAAATGGCAAAATTATTGACAATTCGTCTTTTTGATAATATGTATATACAGAAGTGCACATACGATGCCTGCCAGCAGATGTTCGAGAAACCAAACCAAGACAGTTTTACAGAAGCCTGGCTTTGTCTGTCGCAGCTTTCATTAATAATTTACCGATGTCATAAAATTGTTACCACTTCTTAGTACATTGCCATTGGCAAAATTGAAATTGGATTGGCCACACGTGCATGTGTTGATGTCATGGTCACCATAATGCTGCTGCTTTAATCAAGATTTTTTCCCTCTAACTTCCTGGTAATTTTAAATAAATAATCGAATTTCATCTATATTTGCAAAACCTAAAATGCTATTCCACGTAAGGCGGCATTTAGAAAGAAAAAATGTTAGTTTTGCTAGTCCGCAAGATCGCTTTCCTTTCTATTTTGAGTCTCATTCTGACTCTGATTGCATTTGTGCTAATAGTCAATCTATTTCCCGTCATTTCACTTTTGTTGACAGCAGCTTGTGTGTGTGCTTTACCCCCGCTTTCTCTTCTGTCCTCTGCTTCACTTAAGTTATTTAGCTTTCCCTTTTCTCTTCTCTTCTCCTACGACTTCGACCTCTTGGACGAATTTTATTAGAAAAGCTAACCAAACACAAGCCATTTTCCCCAACTTATTCCTTGAGTCTTAACATCAAAGCAAGTTTCCGAACATGATGTCAGATTTAAGGGTGGTCCATGTTGTATTTAGAGCATTCAAACTTTCTCTAGAACACATACATACCTAATACCTATGTAAGTCAACGACTATTAGTTTGTGACTTGTCGCGGAAAATTCCCAGAACAGGTCAGTCAGGGGTAAGACGGTGAAAATTGAAAAAAATATTTTTCTGTCTCAGATCCGATTTTAAAATTCACACATAAATACATGCACCACATCATACTCCGGGGCGCAAGTCAGAAAATAAAAGATTAAGGTCATTCATATCAACAGTCAACATCAAAGGAATTTTATGAAAGCACAGCATGTTTTTTGAAGCAAAATATTATTATGTAGTCCTTTACACTGGATTTGCGGACATTTAATAGCGTTGGAAAATATTTCTCACACTTTATTTGCAACTTTTTCTACTTGACTTTCTAGTCAAAACTGCATGACAAGCCTTGACCACAAGCCACATTTACTCCAAACAACCCGACCCAACGTATGTAAAAGCGCTCTGTATTATACTATATATATTATGGAACGTAGGAGTACAAAGGAAAGAAGAAAACTTGTTTACATCATTCCAGACCTTTCTTTTGGCTTGAACAAATGAAATGTGAGACTGTGTAGGTTGAGCTTGCACATGTGTTCAGAGTCCAGCCTATTATTATTAGGCTTTTACTTACAAGTCGGGCATACTATTTTTTCTGCTAACGAATAATGTGCCATAGCGTTGGAAAATATTTCTCACACTTTATTTGCAACTTTTTCTACTTGACTTTCTAGTCAAAACTGCATGACAAGCCTTGACCACAAGCCACAATTACTCCAAGCAACCCGACCCAACGTATGTAAAAGCGCTCTGTATTATACTATATATATGGAACGTCGGAGTACCAAGGAAAGAAGAAAACTTGTTTACATCATTCCAGACCTTTCTTTTGGCTTGAACAGATGAAATGTGAGACTGTGTAGGTTGAGCTTGCACATGTGTTCAGAGTCCAGCCTATTATTATTAAGCTTTACAAGTCGGGCATACTATTTTTTTCTGCTAACGAATAATGTGCCCTTTTGTGGACTAGCAATCTTCAGGCAATAGCTCAGCTAGAAGAATGAGATTAAATGAAATGGACAATGATGATGTATGCAAACACATGTACTTTCTCTAGTATTTTTTTTCTACAAATTTTTATGGCCTAACCATTATGCTCATGATCACGATGATGATCGACCATCGCATTCGCATCGTCGCCGTACTATTCGTGGCATTTGGCCTTTTTTCCACTTCTCTCACTCACTCAGATTTCCTCTTTTCTCTCTCTCTCTCTTTCGTTTACTTTTTCGGTCCCGTTTTCTGGTTTTGCTTACATTTACTCATCCTCCTGCGATACTTTTACTTTTTTTGTGTCGTTTCTCTGTGTACTTTGTCTGACTCTGACTGACAAGAAGTGGAGGAGAGGAGACCAGAGGAACAAGAGTCACAGCTGGTTTGTGTTATG
>JAHZNI010000809.1:0-11268 GCA_027744415.1 Seira ritae
AAAAAAAGTTAAAGGTTGGAGTTGGAGTAATAGTGGGAGAATGATTGTCATCATCATCGTCGTGATCATCATCGTTGTCGTCATTATCATCTATTTTCAATGCACTTCTCTACTATGTATGTACTCTGTAAAATGCGTGTGTTTTCATTATTTTCACTTCGATTCGTTCGACCGGGTCGGTCTCTGTAAAAAAAAGTTAGAAGACCCTTCTCAATACTGATAACATCATGTCGCGTCAGCTTTTGCCATTTCCTTCAAAAAAAAGAAACTTTTACGAAATGCTAATGGCACAAAAAGAAAATGCTTTTTTAACCGGCGGAAAAAATAGAAAATGACTCTTGGGTTCGGGGTTTTAGGGAGAAAAGGAGATTTTTATCATTTTTTGGAAAACATGAGCTTCGTTTAACTTTTAAAGTCGAGATACGATACAATACAATACACAGTGACGGTTTTAGCCCATTATGTCTTTTCATTTTATTATTTGGAGTTACAAGGATGAGAACGTCGTACATGCATTAAAATGGCCCTTTTTGACTGTGACTGTGCTGCACTCATGCTCTAATAATCATCAGCAATTCGAGTTAAATTGTATGCACTGAACTAGTAAACATTGATGAGCACAAATAGATGCATCATGTTATGAAATGGAAGTAATGGAAATTTTATTACGTTTCCGTCCATTTTTTGAAAATACTTTATTCCGCCAAAGATAATCCTTAATCTAGTTCATCTAAAGCAAGATTTGGGAACTTGATATGTCTTGGTAGACCAAACAAAAGTCAAGAAGTCCTTTTCCTCCCATGCTCTCAAGTTTTGTGTCCGTTTCCCTCATTGATTTTAGTGCTCTTTGAATTTTGTCCACCGATTCTATTGTCATTCTGCTTTCTTAAAGTCGGCATTTTTTAAGTGACATGAAATAAGGAGAGAGAGGGAGTGTGATTTAATAAGCAGCTTTCCTTTGTCCTTATCTCAAACTTTTTTTTAAAGTTAAAAGGGTGAAGTCAGTACAAACGATATATTCTTGATAATGTCCGTATGAATGCAGTACTCTCGTTACTTTGACCTTTTACAGCTTTCCTTATCGCAGCCGTAAATTTACATCCTTCCACCTCCACCATCGAGAGAAGATTACATAGTACCTACATGAGTAGAGGAAGTACCTATAGCATTCTTCGCTTTATTTGGAGTTAGAGCTGGGTTTCACAGTTTTACGATCATTTAATGAGCGGGTTAATGGAGTGAATTCTCGGTCTTTAAAAGATGCACTAGATATGAGCTCAAGCTTAGACTTATCCAATCAAGCTGGGTTTCACAGTTTTACGATCATTTAATGAGCGGGTTAATGGAGTGAATTCTCGGTCTTTAAAAGATGCACTAGATATGAGCTCAAGCTTAGACTTATCCACTCGAAGAAAGTACATTTGATTTAGGTATACCTACAACCTACCTCGTCTGCCTCTTGGTTCGGTTCGGTTGAATTCCTGGACTATCTACCCACCATACCATAGCATACATACGTATTATGCATCAACAAACAAATAATTTCAGACAAGAAGTCCCTTTTTATTTCAGACTGGTATAAAAAAATTTGCGAAAAGACCATTCCAAAGTCTGAATTACAATCGCTTGAATCTCTTCGAAGAAGTGGAGCACTCGGCGAGCCATGTTTTCCTCCCCAATTTACAATTTAGGTTAATGTGACTATCAAATAAAGTAGAAG
Source organism: Seira ritae (assembly GCA_027744415.1). Classification (NCBI taxonomy): domain Eukaryota; kingdom Metazoa; phylum Arthropoda; class Collembola; order Entomobryomorpha; family Entomobryidae; genus Seira; species Seira ritae. Next base: position 1,721 of record JAHZNI010000809.1, read on the forward strand.
ATTGAAGTCGAATCCAATCACGGGATATTGCTCGTTTCACTTATTGTGCGCTACACTCTACCTTTTAAAAGTTCATGCTCTTCTCACCGAATAATTTCCAGCTGGATGTGGCTCGTAAAAACACTTGAAGTCTGTGCCGATGAATCATGAATTTTATTTTGGAAGACAAAATGGTAGATAGAATGGATACTAAATTACAAATATTCTCTAGATCTAGATACTTCGTTGTTAAATGACTGTGTTTGGAATGGATACATATGCATTAACTTTTACATTCCTTCAAATTTTTATTATAATATCGGATTTCCCTTTGTCAAGTGTCTTGCCTCTGAATATGAAACGTGATCAGTAAAAAAAATAACTTTTCATACTTCTCCGTACAACACCAACCAACACCTCGTCTCGTAATTTATACGCGTATGAGTTTCTTCGTTCGCTGAGTAGTAAAAGGCATTTTCTCAATTACATCTGGAGAAAATAAACCCCTTCGAATGGGGGCAGGTTGGAGTCAGGATCTCGGGAAGGAACGGTATGAACGTGATATGCAAAGGCAATAACATAAATATTTGAAATTACATACTTTATTTCTCAATTCCATCTTCCATCCACGGAACCAAACTTGAGCTCACTACTTATTCCAAAAAATAATAGGAGGAAAGGATCAGAAATTTTTCTTGAAAGAGTTATTTTAAAACCCTTTTTTAAGTTTCCTTACAAGGGTGAGTCAAAGAGCCGCTTGGGAATTACATATGAATAAACTTTAAAAATTCCACTTTCCTTTCTATGTATTTCGTCTTGGCCTGCTCTGCTTTAACGAGCTTTTCGTTTTTAAAATACGATATCAACTTGAAGGAATAAAAATTGTTTCTGAAAACCTTTCCCCCTTTCGGTGAAACTGTCCTTTCTATTTCGTCTTGGCCTGCTCTGCTTTAACGAGCTTTTCGTTTTTAAAATACGATATCAACTTGAAGGAATAAAAATTGTTTCTGAAAACCTTTCCCCCTTTCGGTGAGCTCATTTCGTTATTTTTTTCAGCCTAGGAATTTATTCATTTGGATAATGAATTCAAATGAAACGCAACTCACCTGAGGCTGACTATAAGACATAGTCGTTAATGTTATTATTATACTCGATGATTGCTCGACAGCGGTGATGATGATAATAATGGCTGAACAAGAATGCAATGCTATTTCAAATAAAATGAGCCCAACTTCGATAACAATCCTTATACCGTAGATAAAAATTAATTTTTCCAGCGAAATGCAATAAGACAGGTTGGTATAAAAATGTTCGTGGAATGTTACGTAATCTAAATATATCAAGCGGCACTGGCTCTACATTTTCAAGTGAAGCGAAGAAAGGGAAATAAAATATTTGAAGTGGAGCGTACCTCCACAATACACAACCATTGTAGGTATATCGTATCGCACTACAGTCCGGCAAGTTAAGTAGTAGGGCGTAGACCATGCAATAATAATGACTAATCCAATATAAATCACCGCTTGATGAGCTTCACTCCTCGTGAGATATGGCTTCTCACTCCTTTCCACAAATGGACTTCCAGAGCTTAATTAGCAAGTCCGAGGAGAGGCTAAGGTAAAATACCTAGAAAACCTTTATTCCACCACCACCACCTACTTATATATGAACCAGTGAGTATACAATATATTATGGGCACTTCGCAGTCGTCATTTCGACATGCTAAGATGCATTACCTACTTTTCCTTAACAACATCCTGGATCACGTAACAACACGGGCAAAGAACAACGGACCAGCCCTCTCTCATATAATACGGCTCATGAATAATTTTTTTGACTAGTATCAAACTAGACTTGGTTAAGTTTGCTCGCACTCTTTCGGTTAGGTATTTTATTTGGGTTTGTTAAGGAGAATGTCAGAGGAAAAGTAATGTCCGCATTAAGGAAAGCCACTAATAAATAACTGCGGCGAAGGCAAAAAATTGGGGCGTTGGAAGAACTTTAGCTTAGCATTTTCTTCCTTGTCCTTGCGAGTTGCGTTGTTGTTGCTGTTATTGTCCGGCTCGTTTGAACTTTTCCCTTGAATATTTGAGCAAGTTTGCGATTTAACCGTTTCGCTTGCTTTTGCCAATACTTCAAGCGTAGGTATTTCTTTTAAATATTGCGATTGCTATTGTCCATTAAAATACTGTAAATAATGGACACGCTCAAGTATTTAAACGCCCTTTCTGTCCAATTTAACTCCTCAACAATGACAATAGCTGAAGAAGGCTTTTGTCTGCAAAAAAATTTACTACTGTTGCTTTCTTCTTGAGCTTCTGCATCAACCGCCCTGCACACACACTCACTGCTCACACTCATTTCATAAAAATTACGGAACGATAAACTGGTTAAACTGATGACAGCGTGTTTTTGTCGACGAGAAGTTGTAAAATGCTAATGGACTCTATTGTTCTTTCTCTTTAACAAGATGCGCATAAATGGTACATTTAACCAAAACACAAGAGCAAGTTGTTCGTCCAAAACTTCACACAGTCCATCCATCCAGCTAGAGAGGACAAAAGAAAAGGCGCTTCTTCAGCATTATATCTCACCCACTCCTTTTCATCAGTTTTGTTTCATTCTGGCTGTGTTGGGTTGGTACTGGTTGGACATCTCACCTTCCACCGAAGATTGCTGACGTCCTTTGCACCAAAAATCATCATTTTTAGTTAATAAAAATTTATCATAGGTATATGCTACAAGTGAGCATAAAGACTCTTTTCTCCATCTTCTTTTTCTTTTGTTTACCCCATTTTAACGGCACTTTTGAAGTGTCTTCAAAAAAGAAAATCTCTTTCTCCGTAAAACCATTTTTAAAGTAAAAAAACAAGACAGGTAATAATAATAGCAGGCGCAACCAGAACTATAAAAAGTTAGTTGTTTCAGAGACGAGGCTGAATTTTAAATACTTTATCCCGTTTTTACAGCCTGTTCCTTCTCATGTCCTCTTTCCCCTTTTTAAAGACACATTAAATCTAAGCTTGTTTAAGCATTTTGGTAAAATAAAAAAAACTTCTTTCGTTTACTTATATTTTTTCTGAAAAACAAAAGAAAAATTAGTAAAGTGTAAAAACGCGAAGGAATGTTTTACATGAAGTGTTCCAAAACTCGTAAAAACGGGAAAATTGCAAAAAGAATCTGTACGGTTGAGATGATGAGAGATGTAATTTTTTTCCTCTCAAATTACTTACTTGCATTTATTTTGGCAGAAAAGAAAAAGAAAATAATGAAATCCTAGCTAGCTCGTCAATAATGCTTTTAAAAATTATATTGCCCATTGTGTTCACCTCTCGGAGTATACTCAAATATTTACTGTTTTTTCAAGAAGAATCACATCGAAACCAACAATAAATGCTCTCTGACTCTGTCAGTTCCTTATCCTTTTCCGAGTAAAAAAGAAAACCGAAAAAATACATACATAGGACGATGATGATGCATAATAACAATATTTAATGTTTGCTTGTCGCTCCTCCATCTTCGCAGGTATACCTTTCATTCTGCGCTACCGTTGTGTAGCGTTGACGTTAATGACGATGATGATCCTCGTCCTGATGGAAAACGGCGATGGCGACAGAGGCTTCTCATTAAATGCATTTTATTTATTTGAGTATCAAGAAGTGAGTATAATAGTGAGTCATTAGAATTAAGTGGATGCAGATCAAGTTAAAAGGTTCTCCGTTAGGAAAAATATTTTATGAATGCATACAGGCATGGATATGCATAAAAACAGACTTGTCTACCTGTTACCCAACCTGAACTACCACCATCACCATGCACTCTTTCTCATAAGGGGAGAGACTGATTTCATCATCATGATCTTCTTTCACTATCAAATCCAATCATCTTTATAGTATAATAGGAGAAAAACATTATCTCCGAACCTTTCTCGTTGTATGTAGTATGCAGAACATTACACGGCACACAACATTTATTATATTTTTTCCCTTCTTGACGCGACCACAAGAAAGAGCATGTCGATTAGACGTGCCCATCTAATCTTACATTGACAGAGTGACAGGAGTACACGTATTAAGGAGAAGAGACTTGAATCTAAATGATTTTTTTATTTGGCTTCAGTTGACTTCGCTTCTGGCCCAGAAGCAATACTACAGAATACAAGAGAATGCATCCTTTTCTCCCTCTTGAATGTATGAAAGTACTTAGGTAGGTAGTAGGTAGGTAGGTGGATGAAGAAAATTGTAACAAAAAACTAATGTCTTCAGGAGGAACATCAAATCAACTTGTATGTATTCGTATTCGTACAATGTCCTCACTTCTTTCTTCTCCTTACCTTGAACGTGCATAAATGGCAAGTTGATTCGCTCCTTTGTGAAAAAGTAAGCATTATATTACAAAGTCTGAGCCTTATTGCAAGTAAGTAAGTAAGTAAGCCTTCTTTAGTCTATTTTAGTTTTCTCTTTTTTTGCTAAGTTTCATCATATCATTTATCTATGGTGTTCCCTTTATAAAATGCAGACAAGCCCTCTTGAGAAATAAAAGTTTTCTATTCTGTAGGAGTTCACAAGGACACATTTGTCCATGATTCTAGGAAGCTCATCTCAAATCCTTTTTACCGAGAATGTAAACTCACCCACCTTTTCCTCTCTTCCTAAAAACGTCAGCAGACTAATGTGCATCCTGTATTATGCATGAAGGATGACAAACATGAAAAATGTAAAAAGAATATTTTGTTTGCAGGTACACAGGTAAGTCGCGAGCGTGAGCCCTGTGCTCCCAATCTCAATCTTGTTGCACTCTGTGAAATAACAAGCTCATCCCATCAGCATCGCATTACAAATTCAGCTTTCCTGCTGCAGGCTTCCCTTAATCAAATAATAATGTTCTCATTCTGCAACACAGATATGATTTTGATGGAATGGGGAAACCTTTGGGATGTCGTGTAGATTGTGTAAATGCATTGCACTATGTGCTTTCTCTCAGATGAGCTTCCAAAAATATCATCATTTTAATGATATTACATTATATTTTTGCAACACGAGCTGAGCTGAATCAAGAAGATTATTTTTTATACGAGCACGGCACATTGACGACAGGAAAGGGAGTAAGCTGGTCAATTATTTATAGCTAAAGCCATGATTCTTCTTCCAGTCAACCTGAAATGCTAGGACTGACTTCTCACCAAAATTGTTTGCTAATGCCAAGATTTATTTCAATCTCGTATTTTCTGTAATGCAAAGGGCAAGTTGCAAGGTTACTCTACAAATCCAAATCCAAAGAAAAACGATACATCCGTTGTGTGATGGTGTATGAAATTCAGTGTTACGAATGCCTATCAGCGAAATGTTTAGATGAGGATTTAATGCTCGCTCCACATTTTTTTTCCTGAGGAAAAAATGTGGTCGAACATATCTCACCGCTGCCGCTTTTCCTTAATATCTTTTTTTTCTCGGTGAAAACATTTTGTACGTGCACGGCACGAGCTCTGTTTACCTTGTTCTTTCCTAGATTTTTTGCGCCATTTACGGAAATATTATTTTCCGACCGCCACCACTATAATCTTTTTTGAAGGTTTTTAGGCATGGAGAAAGGGAAAGACATACTAACACAAAAAAGCAATACAAAAGGCTCGGTAAAAAATACAGCCTTTATTCTAGAATAACCCAGTTATTTCCTGTGCCTAGAGAAAAAAACTTGTTGGAATATATATTTTATTCTTTCTCTGGGAAAAGTGGAAAATGAGTAGTATGGAGAACAAAACCTATTTCTGTGAAAAAACTTTTCCTCGTCATATACATAAATATCATCATTCATAATAATGATCATTAGATGGTTCGGAATAATATATTTTTTATCTGATTTGTTCTCTTTTTCATGAGAAAATGTTGAATAATTTTTAGCTTTAAATGAAACTTTTTTGAAGAAAGAGTTTTATAAGTGGGGACATTTCTCGAAAAAAGTGACCTATTACTCTCAATCAAACCTGAATGCCTGATTCAACATAAGCCTTTTTCATGAGTCTCATGAAAACAAAAAACGATTGATTCGGTTAGTTTAAAAATAAATGGCGAAATAAAAAATGTGGATTCATGATGATTGGATTTGATTTTATGTGAAAATTCTAGATAAAAACTGATGAAACATTATTGAAAAACGTTTTCATGGTTTGTTAATTGATAAAAATCTAAAGTGGGCACATGCTTCAAATACACTAGCTTACCTATATTCCTCTAAAAACACGAAAAAAATTTTTAAGCCACATAAAAGTAAGGATTCATGATGATTGGATTTGATTTTATGTGAAAATTCTAGATAAAAACTGATGAAACATTATTGAAAAACGTTTTCATGGTTTGTTAATTGATAAAAATCTAAAGTGGGCCCATGCTTCAAATACACTAGCTTACCTTTATTCCTCTAAAAACACGAAAAATTTTTTTAAGCCACATAAAAGTAACCAATTGAACGAGAAAAAGAAAAGCAATAAAATTCTGACTTTACCTATAACCCTAACTTATTCACAGGCTTTTGCTGACTGATTTCACCATTTAATGTAACAAAAGGGAGCATTATAAGAATAACCGCATGATACCTAACAAGCTGACGATTGTGACAATCATCATTATTGTTGGCGAGCAGACATGTGTGTACATTTAGGATAGATATCAAAATCAGAAGGAAAGAAAATAAAAGGAGTAAAACGATGGCTGAATAAATGTGAGTTGTGTGGTTCGGTAAACTGGTATTTTTGGAACGATATTTTTTCCAGGCTTAATGCTATACTCTGGGGAGAGTAGAAAAAAATGAGCGACAGTAGAAGAGAACACAACAAAACAGAAGAGGGCTTCGGACATTTTCAGTTTTCGTTAGCGAAAGATTTTATCGTTTGATATGTGACATAATAAATGCATTGAATAAAAAAAGGGTTGGCTTTTGTGTGTCTACCTCTCTCTCCTTTTGTGTTGAATGCATGGAGCACACGTCGTCGTTTGTGCTTGTTCTCGTTGTCACGTAAAAAAGCTCTAAGCCCTTTTCCTATTATCTAAATACATACACTACTAAGTTTTCTGCAGGATCGTCGACGGTCCTCTGTTGACTGTGTAGGTATAGTACATGCAATGCATATTGTGTCCTGTGTAAACGGTAAGGCTTACGTAACGCCATTGTGTGTTCCTTTGGTCCCTACATTGTTGGCGAAAAAAATATGAACGTGCATAAGCTTCTAAATAATGTTCACGCTGCACACACACACACATCACATCCAATCCAATCCCCATCACCAAGAATTTTTTCACACGTCAAAAAAATGTCAATTCCACAGGACTTGTCCTGATACAGGAAGGAATGTGGAGGAGCGAGATAAAAATATATAAACTGTTTTTGATGTACAAGTTTAAATCCTGGAACGAATGTCAGTCGTTTTTTGGAATGAAGTGCAGTAGAAGTAATAACCAACCACCGTAATAGTGGTGGTAGTGGTATTTAGTCGTAGTGGCGTGATTTCAATTTAAACGTATGAGTAACGATGACGCGACAGATAGATGTATGTAGATAAGTATTATGGGAACTTTCCTGGCTTCATCCATATCATATCAAAAGCATTTTTTCAAATGTCAGTAGTATTATAAACACAATAAAAATGTGACGACAGCGACAACTTTTCCGTCCGTCCCTTCTTATTTCGATGCTGGAAGAAAAAAACTTTCATGTTTTGATTCTTTCAAGACATTTGGGGAAAATGTGAAGGGAAAACAGTGTAGTATTCAAATTCAAATGGGATTCGTTTTGAAAGTCAATGGTCATTCGGTGGAAGGAAAGTGATCCCATTTTTTGAAAACTATTGCATACTCGAGAAGTAGAAGAGGAGAGGAGAGTATCATGTGCATTTGTATACCTAAGTCTAAGTACATCAACTGGCTCAATGTTCTATTGAATAATGATGATAAAAAGATAGGTCTGTTTATCTACCAACGCCTGACTCCAAACTTTGAGGTGGGATTCATGAAGTAGAGAAGTCACTTTCCAGAAACGAGAAGAAAATTTTTTTCTCGCGTGGAGGTGGTGGTAGTGGTGATGGTGATAGTTGACAAGAGTTCCCTAGAGTTTTTCCCTCAACTGACTTCCACTTCAAAACTGTTTTTCTCACAGTTTCTCCTTTTTTCCTAACGTACTTTTTCCTCATTGAATGAATGGCAGTTTCCGGACTTGGGCAATATCGTAAATGGCATGTATGAGATGTATATGGGATGAATTCTGTTTTTCTTTGGCTATTTTTTTCTCACATAAAAAACTCCTCTTTTTTCAGAAATGTTCAAGCACGATGATTCTTCCCAATCCTCGTTGCATTTCTGTTCTGCACATTGCTTTTGTTTCTCAATCACGTAGTGCGTTGTTGACAGAAGAAAAAAGAATTGAGGTGAAAAAGATGTATATGGGATGAATTCTGTTTTTCTTTGGCTATTTTTTTCTCACATAAAAAACTCCTCTTTTTTCCTCTTCTCGAGCAAAAAAAAGAGTGAAAAAAGAGGTGAAAGGAAGTCCTCCTGGACTTGATGACTGACAGACTTTACTCCTTTCAGCACATGCAACCATTCCCTCTCAGATGAGAAGAACGTCAAATGGCGATTGCTTTGACGCATTCGATTCTAGATTTTTGGCTTTTGTGATGGAAGAACTTGTGTTTGAAAAAACGAATGGAGCATGTATTTCCCAGGGACTTTGGAAAGCACAATCGCTTCACTCGTGTGGAGCGTGGGTAAAAATTTGGCAAATATCACTGAATCCATCCTTCCGGAATAGGTTTGCTGACATGAGTCTGGCATCTAAAGTAGAGAAAAATGTACCCTCTAAATCTGCACAATATTAATTTCATTTAACACTTAATCAGTCACGCTTAAGCTCAAACACCTGCCAAGGTGTTATGTAAATCTGTTGCTTTGAAATGTTCAAGCACGATGATTCTTCCCAATCCTCGTTGCATTTCTCTTCTGCACGTAGCTTTTGTTTCTCAATCACGTAGTGCGTTGTTGACATCATCCTAGAAGTAGAAAAAAGAATTGAGGTGAAAAAATGCAAAGGAAAAATTGATACCAGCGATTTGTCACTTTTTTTTTGCTTGTTTCGTCTGTCTCCCTCTCTCAGATAAAGTTCACCATTTGTCAGCAAAAAATCTTGCATAATATTTTCATTCCAGAGGCGAGACACGATGGGATAAGATATCAAGACAACTGCTGTGTGATCTTCCTGTATCTTATTATATTTTTTTCTGGTCCAGCCGAGCCATGTAATGAAATCTAAACAAGTCATTTTCCTTTGTTGGTGTCATCTTACCATGACACGACACAGGTAAATATATTTACGCGTATCAGCAGAAGTTGTCAAAAAAACGTGCGTATCCAGAAAGAAACAATGTTGCAAGGGCTTCCATATCTCCATCGTTTCTTCATTTTTAGAGTTTCTATCTTACGCAAAAAAAACACCATTGCTTCAATAATATCGTCATCATCATTACCACATTACAAAGAAAAAAGGAGTAACACGGTTCGTCCATATCATAATGACATTTCGTG
>JAHZNI010000810.1:0-26081 GCA_027744415.1 Seira ritae
TTCAAGATCCAAAGTAGGAACTTTGAATTAGCAATTCAATTCATAATAATATTCATATTATTTCATTCATAAAATTTTTAATTCCTCTCGCACGAGAGTGAGTAGTGAGTAGTAAATAAAATAGTGGGAAAATGAAATGTGATGATGTCTGATGACAAGCGCCGTTTTTCCATTCATTTTCTCCACAATTCACACATTCATTCTTCTCTGTTATGGGAATGGTAAACAAACAAATAAACGTATAAAGTGGGAGCTAAACTAAATGAGCATGAACTAGCCTAACGTAAATACCTACGTTCACTGCATTCTTCAGATAAATTACAGTGGGACCGTGTGAACCCAGTGAAGCGATCAATTAGCACCCTTCCACTCAGCCAAAGCCAAAAGAGAGCCGACCGAAATGGCAACTGGCAATGTCGATGTCGAGATCTCCTCCTCTTTTTTTCAATTACGTCACAATCACACAATTCACAATCCATTGCCCGTAAAGAACCGCTACCTATGTGTCTATATGCACCTCTATATGATTTCATTGTTCTACGCTTAATGTACAAATAATTAGCAATTAATCTTCAATCATAATTATTATTTCATTGATCAAACCGCAAATATAAATACAAAATACAAATGGCCATTATGATTATTTTATGGTAGGGAATCCCACTCTAGACTACCAGACTTAACCATTTATTATTGATCAATCACAATACTAATCACAAAGTCAGAATCAGAACAAGGAGTGAAATGAAATGAAATGGTGAGTCTAGACTTTTGTACTTGGTCTTGGTAGGTAGTATGCAATTTACCATTAAATAATCATTAAAAATTTCGGAATAAAATTAAGTGGAGGAGTGTATTGGATTGGATTGGATTGGGTTTGAGCGAGTGTGAAAAATGTCCACCTGGGGCAAAATTCTAAATTGTAAATGGTCAACCTTATAGGTTCTCAAAGCCACAGCTTCAGCTAAGGTGCAGTGCGGTGTTTCAGTTTTAGTGACAAGGTCACTTAATTAAAAGCACTTGATAAAGTATGAAGTGCAATCCCTTCTATTTTTTTTCTTCTGTTCTCACTTCTCAGTTCTTCTCTGACCGACCGAGCATTATCATTGCATTTGTGTATGTAGAAGCTACCTACCAATTCATATTCATTCTTTCACAATGACATGACTATGACGAAGCAAAAGCAGCAAAAGCAAAGCCAATAATTATCATTTTTTCCAAATAGAATTCATTAGAAGGGAATTATGATCATAATACATTTCTTTCTTCACATGACTATACCAAGTCTAGCTCTAGCTTAGCTTAAGAGGTTATATACATAGTCATAGTTAAGTCTTCAAGGAATGAATGAAAATATTGAAAATTCTAGCATTCGTAAAAGGATATCTTATTATCGCTGTATCGAAAAAGGATTCTTTTTAGTTTTTATCAATCAAAGTGCAAATATAAATATTGGATTGACTAGGTTATCTCCTCTCTCCCAGGCCAGCCAGCCAGCCAGGCTGTGTTTTTTCTCAGTTCTTCTTCTTCTTAATGAACTGAAGTGATTCTTTTCAGGGATGCCTCTTACGAGTCGTTGCAAGAGGAGTGAGTGAGTGCAATTGCAAATTGCAATATCGAAAAAAGGAGAAGAAGAGAAGGGATGTACATAATATATTTTACGATTACGATATTGTATTTTGTATTGCATTTTCTGATTCTGATTCTTCTGACATTCTGAGCTTGACTTTTTATGCTCGCTGGTTATTACCTGGTTGACCAAGAACCCAAACACCAAACGAAATAAGAGGAATTGCATTTTATATTTTGTACAATGTACTATACAAGAGCGACAACGACAAACACAAATGCAATCGCATGATGATGATGATGATATGAGATGAACATCACATGAGTAACATTTAAGTGTAGTAATGAGATGACATGATAAATACTTTTTTATTGCGATACATAAAAAAGAGAACGTATGTATGTACATTACATATATTGGCTCTTGGCTATCGTGGAGTTCTTTTTTTGCTAGCTCGAATTTCAATCGAATTCATCAAAGTCACACGAAGACATTGGGAGAATTTATTGGGGGACCGATGAAGCCAGAATATAAAGTCAGACCTGGTCTGGTCCTTGAAAAAATATCTTTTGAGGAGGATGATAGGTGCTAGCTCGCTAGCTGTGTTTGTGTTGTTATTGTATTGCATTGTATCGTGCCCATGCAGAAAAAAATTATTAATTTCCGTTCATCATCATCGTCATGATCATCCTCTGCATCTATCTATCTGCAGAGATAAACTCCTCATCTATCAAAATCCATTATGTAATGGAGGAAGAAGGAGGAGGAGAGAATGGCTTGGAAAAGTGAGAAAAATCCATAACTGTCATCAAGACAAAAAAACATCTTATAAAGAGGAAGGAAGGAAGGAACTATCTTTCTTTTCCTAAAGAGGAGTGTGAGCGCGAGTGCTGTATTGTTGCATTTCGCGATTAGAGAAACAATTACAGCAATGAAGAAATAAAGAATAAATATGTTTTTTGTTTCATTGTTTAAAAGCAAGGTAACAAATCACACGAAGAAAAAAAATCATCATCATGAATATCATGATCATGACAAAAGCCTAGTCCAAGACCAAGAGGATCATCTAAGACCAGCTGGTATCATCGTATGGTGAAGATTGGTAGCCGTCTGGTTAATATGGCTAATGGCATCCCTTCCACCTCATATTTAACCCTTTACCGCGGCTGGTTTTAATGGTGAAAAAAGTAGGCAGGTTGGTATCTAGGTAGTAGGTATTACTGCTCTTCCTCTCCTTCCCTTTTAATTGCCACGTCCTAAAAATGCATTTGTATTCCAGGCAGATAGGTAGGCCAGGCCAGAGAGAAGTTTTCATTTCACCTGTGGATTCCTCTTCGGAACGGAGAGAAGAGATGAGATGAAATGCAGATTTTAAAGTCCACCTGATCATCATGATCATGATCATGATGAACATGATCAAGTTTGAATCTCAAACTCAAACAATGTGCCCAAAGGCTAAAAAATGTATACTTCTGGTCTTCTTCGATACGTATACATAATACATTCGCATTGAATTGAATTGAATTTCATTGTTCTGATGACTTCCTCGAGAAGAGTGAGACTTGAAAATGCTGGCGCGGAAGGATGGAAGAACTTGGTTGTATGCGCAATGAAAAATTTTCATTTTTCATGACTGCATTCCATCACTGTCACTTTCCTACATAAAATTCCATTCCAGAGAATCTGAATCCGATTCTATTCAACAGGATGGAGGGAAGGGGTGAAGGTCATCATCACTTTGCAGTTCGCAGTCGCATTGCGTGATTTCGCTTGACATTTCCCAAAAAATATACATAATCTGTCGCTCATTTGACTTTGACTGCTCATCTCCTTTCACGCGACTATCAACTATCAAGCCAACGCTAAACAAACTTCAAGAAAATTTGCATAAATAATTAACTCAGTAGTCATCTTTTAGAACGGTGCGATGTGTTGTGATAATGATGATGTCACACGTCACCTCTGTTTACAGTAAATAATTTTGAAGTGTTTGATTTTTTTCTTCTTGTGACAGGACAAGAGAGATGTATAATATAATAATTCATAATAATAAATGCAGTATTGGCTTGGCTTTGGTGCAGGCTCTCGACTTCTTCTTGGGAGCCTTGAGCTCATTATCATATTCATAATATTATTGGTGTCCCAAAGTCTACCTGAGATTTTGTAATCGCCTCTAATTATAATTATTATCACCCACAGAGAGAGTGTAATATCGTATTTTACATGAAAAAAAGGAGAACCCAACCAAACCACAGAAACACTATTTTTTGTCACCTCGACCAAAAAGAAATGCATACTGCATTACTACTACTGCATACCTGCATTGCATTATTGCATTGCTTATCTACACTGCACTGCACCTGAACTGGCTTGGCTGAGCTGAGCATATTTAAGGCAATAATTTTTTTCTGCAGTAGTGGTAGTGGTAGTCCTCTCATAAAATATATTGACTTGGCTCCTGGCTCGGCAGAAATAATTTTTATTTTTGGTGCAAGGCAAAGTGAATGCTCATGCGAAAGAATGCATTTTTGCAATAATTTACAATGCACTTTTTGGTTTCTGCGTGCGTGCGTGCGTCTGTGCATGCAATGCAATACATGTCAACCTCATAATCATCATCATCAGAGTCAGAAGAATGCCAAGTCATTCTCGGCTCATTAATAATGCAAGGAAAAATTAATATGAAAATTAGATAAAGACTATAAAATACATTTTTTGAAGGAAGAGGTTGATCAAAGGAGGAGGATGGAGGAGGAGTGGTCACCTGAATCATAAAAAAAATAATTTTTTTGGCTCTCCTTTGTCAAGCCTCATCTGGTCTGGTCTGATCCGATCTGATCAGATCAGAATTGATCAAAGACAATGTCATTTTTTACGGCGCATTGCTTTTGCTTTGCTCCTTACGTCACCATCCGATTGAGAATTATGAATTGCGATGGTCGAGATGACTGAGTCGGGTGGTTTGTCTTGTCTTCTTGTCTGGTGTTCTTGTCTTGTCATAATCAGTATCAGTCGTTAAAAATCGTAATCGTAAAGAAAATATAAATTCTCTCTTGCGATGATGATGATGATGGTGATATGCTCAAGCGGATACGGATAGTCATAGACACAGTAGACAAGCCAGGGTCTCTAATCGTCGACTTCGACCGTCAAGGACTTAAAAAAGGTTCTAGTCGAGCACAAAAAATCTGTATATTCTATTGGCTTGGCTTAACTGACTTGACTAATGATATTCATAAATGGTCAACTGATAAAATAATCATAGTAATAATAATAGCACATAAGTAATTTGTGTGTTCTCCTCAAATCAAGTCAAGTCGAAGTCAGTCATTCAGTCCTTTTTTTGTACGTACGTATGTAACCTTGCCTGGTTTGGCTTATGGCTTCACTCTTTTGATTTTTGATGAAGGTACTTGCTTCAGAACAGATCCTCATATTTGTAGTTCTTCATCTTTGACACTTTTTTTACTGCCTCTGGCTTGGCTTTGGATTTGGCTAATGATGCCTTATGAATATATTTTTTTTCGTGGGCATACATACGACTACGACAAGGCACGGCACACATAATATGCACCATCATCATTATGATTGTGGTCATTTTTCATAAATTGGATTGCTATTGCTATTATTGCTGATCAAACTAAACATAGAAAGCATTCAATTCAATTCAATATTGTTTTTCAAGTGTCGATTGTCGAGTCGATGTCGATACTGTTTTTTGTGTTTACTTAGCGAAATTCCTTGATTTTCTTCATGAATCGTGTGGTGTTGTGTGTGTTGAGTGCGTGCTTTTCTTTGTAGGAATAATATGGCGTGAGTGTAAAGGTCACTTAGCATTTTACAACTAAAGTAATGTACATACCTACATACACATAACAGCCAAGTCGTTTAATGTCCTGTCCATCTGACTCTGACTCTGAGTGATCCATTGCCACGCGATTAAGATTGATTCCTCCGCCTTCTTCATGTGGCTTGGCTTGGCTTGGCTATTTGAACACAATCTTATTCATTTTGTATTTTTATTATGGAGCGCCATTTCCCATTTCCTCTTCCACGATTCATATGATATCTATTCATTATGATCGATTGGATTCCGATGGAGATCGAAATGTGAAAATGATGGCATGACGTAGTAGGTATCACACTGTAAATTGCAAAAATTGCTCATGACTTCTTCTCCTTCTTCCGATTCTGACGGTGATTATGATTGTGATGGCCTGATGGCAACAATTATCATTATCACATTTGAAATGGAATAGAGAAAAAAATTAAAATGCTCTATGGACTATGGAGCTATAGATGTAGGCTGTAGGGAGCAGCAGGTGGGCAGTAGTAGCCGTTTAAGAAAAAAGAATGCCGAGAGGATGAATAAATTCTTTTAAATGTTTGCGATCTGAGAGTTGCGTGTATATTTTTCCCTCCGAAGAAGAAGAGGAGATGCCGAAGGAGGCACTGTAGTATCATCTTCGGCTCTCGGCTCACTCGCGAAAGTAAAAAATGCGTTATTTCATCATTCCCATTCTTCATCTGATTGTCGATCAGGATGATAATCTACTCACTGCAACTCTGTGGTCTGCCTGCGTAGAAGAAAGAATGCATAGTCATGAGAATGAGAATAACAATGTATGCAGAAAAGAAACCAGCAGCCGCTTTCGCTTTTTTCGTGAATAATTTATTTGAAAAAAATTGGAATATATGCTTTTACGACCAGACTATTATGATACATTGCATTGCATATTGCATATCATGGAGGAAAAAAAAACAATAAAAGAGAGTAAATTGGAAAAAGAATAGTGAGATGATCATGAGAGGACATGGAGAAAATTTATGAGTTTGATGATAACAATTGCATTGCTATTACTATTACGCACAATAATTCTTTTCTTTTGGGAAAATTGGAAGAGCACGACTACCAAGTACATGAGTAAACCGACCGAGGAAGTAAACTAGAACTAGAACTGGGCAATAAAAATAGCTTGGTCTCAAATACCTATTGGTCTGGTCTGCTCTCGAGGATTTATACTTGCTATCGAATTGAATTGAGTGGGATTATAAAGGAAGGAAAAAAGGAAGATGAGAAAAAAAAACAATTTCATTTTTAATTTACGACGAAAGCGAGAAATTAGTTGAGCCTGTGCTATCTATCTATGCAATGACTTTCGCTTCTAGGAAATGGATGGAGATTGGAAGGGATAAAAAATACATATGTATTATTATTATGTAGGTTTGAAAAGAAATATTTTTTGTATTGCTTTGCCTTGCTCTTGCTGCTGAGGCGAAGCTGTATGGCTTCCCTCGTGAGAATTGAGGATCTAGAGGAGTAGGAAATCCTATTGAATTCGCGAATTATTTCTTTCCACCTAGATACCAGTCATCCCGCGTGCGTTCCTTTCTTGTGGCTTGCATGCTTCAGTTTCCTACTCTATAGCTTTGGCAGCTGTAATTTGTAATCAGAATCACTCACGTGGAGTGCCCGGTGGTGTTCAATGTTCAAGCTCAAACACGGGATAAATCCTCTTTGTTTTCGGAATTCGGATTGAAATAGAATGTATTTATTCTATAGAACTTGAACTGGAGTTAAGCCTAACCTAAGTCTAAAGAGAATTGGAGAAGTCCCAAATGAAAAATGAAACATTGAAAGCTTGACCACTTCACTTCACTTAAGCAGTTTTGGCATTGAAAAAAGTGATCCATTGAATTGAAGCAGCAGGAGGAGAAGAGGGGTAAAAATACAATATGGCAATAAAATAAATTAATTTCGTAATAGCAATAATAATCGCAATTATGAGCATATCCCATCACAGTCAATAATAAAAATGACTTTTGAAGAGTGGACAAGGGACAAGACAAGGTGTACTGTAAAGTGTACAGCGCACGTGGGCGCTTGGCTTGACATTCGCAAAAATATGAAATGTCATTCATTTCATTTCTTCGATTACTTCAGACAAGAAGATGACATTTTCTTCTCTAGAGGAGTACGTGTATGTAGAAGGGGATCGAAAAGCACTTTACCTATTTAATTTTTATTGGAAGTGAGGTTAAAGTGAAGTAGTTTTAGCGCAGTAGGGGTCCATGTCGCTCATCTCGAATAAAAATGAATGTCGCGTGTCAAAACTTATTTAAGATTTTAGAGCCTAAAGGGCTCTTCTCCAAATCCAAATGCATTTTTTTCAGGTCAGCAGAGTGCTAGTGCTGCTGTCATCGAAGGAAAATGAAGATGAGAGATGGAGAAAAACGCAATTAAATTAATTTAACTTCACAATTTCACATTCACATTGCATCTTTGTCTTTTATTTCGAAGAATGATAATTGATAAAACTTTTTTCCTCTCTTCACCTTACCTTGTCATTATGATTTTGATTTGTGCATTCTAATTTTTCTAAAAAAGGACTGAACAAGGTAAAGGAGATGAAGATGATGCTCTGGGTTCAATTAAGTAATATATTTTTTGTAGAGTCAGAGGTGCTCTTTGAAAACAAATTAATTGATGGTCAAATATCGAAGAGACTGTATAAAGTTATGGGACTACTTTAGTTTTCCCAGCATGTCCCCCATAAAGTCACGTAGCTGAGCAAATATTTGCAGAAAAAGAGAAGAAATTGCAAATTGGATTTGGATGAACTGAACAGAAATGATGAACAAAGGATCCTAAATGGACAAAGGACTGTAGACTATAAAATTCAAGAAGCCAAAATAAGTACAAAAGTTTTGATGGGAAAATGAGCCATTTATAAAGATCATGCATAGTAATTAGGTATACACAATATAGGGATAACAGTATTTTAACGGGACGTGTCACCTGTCTCCTCATTTCGTATTCATTCATTTTTTTGCAAAACAACATAATGCAAAAAAGGGGGAATTTCGACACTGGCATTAATTTAATGATGTGACGAGTCTACAGTTTTGTCCTTTTTTAAAGTGAATTGTTGTGCAATGACAGATCGTCTTCATTTCCATTTCAGGTTTAGTATTTATGTCTACGCAATCCAATCCAATATGTAGTAATGCAATGCACATGTCAGAGCTAGAGGCAAGGCTTGAGCTTGTTGTTTTGTCGTAAATCGTAAACAAAATTGAAACTCGAGAGCAAATAGCAATAGCAATAATATTTATCCCAAAATTGTTCCTTGGAATTGTCCAAAAAACGCAATTCAATTCTTTCGATATTGTACGTAATTTTCTAGTCCGAGGTAAATTGCTCGTTTCATTTCCAATATTTAATTTAATGACTGAAATACTTCTCTACAAAATCATTTTCTTATTGTTCTTCTTCTCCTTCAGTATATTTCAGGAGAATTTGTAAATTACTCTTTTTTCTGGGAAATAAGTAAGTCAGTGTCGTCCGTCGTCGTTAGCTGTTAGCTATTTAGTTAGTTATCCAATTTTAATTCCGAGCGTTTTACAACTTTACTATTGTACTACATATATGCATAGCTCCTTCTTGATCTACAAGCTTGTGGGAGTCATAAAAGTTGGAATTTATGACGGTGTGCAATTTTTAGAGCTTATTGTGTTCTCCAACTCCAACTAACCGCTTGCACCTACTAAAACAATGAATGAATATTTATGCTTTTTTGGATGCTGGTACTGCTGATTAGGATTACGTTGTCGTTGTTGGTTTGTCGACTCGACGATATAGTACGATGATGATCATGATCATCTCATCATCATTTATTTACATTATCAAACAAAGCTATGGTATTTCTCCTCTGAATTCTGAGACGTTGTTTGCACTTTACAGTACGTGACTTTTTTGATGTTGTTGCTTCTTCTTCTTCTTTTTTGTTGAACACCTTGTAATAATGTTGATGTGTGTCTCGACTCTTGATTGACATGATGAGATGAAATTGCTGCTGTCAGAGAGGCAGAGAATCAGAAAAAAATACAGAGTCGTTTTTCCCTTCTTGGACACTTTTTATTTGATATTCTTTTTACCCTAAAATAAAGAATTGAATTTCATTAGGACCATTACCGAATCGTAACGTAACGAGTAACGGTTCTAAGTTGTTCTGGTCAACTCCAATCAAATAATATTTTATTACTCTGCTTTTTCTTCTTCACAAGTCCTCGTGACAGAGAGGGAAATTGGGTGATAGAAGATTTTTTGTGATTTGCTTCATAATCATATTTTTTCTTATTGCAAAATTAGTCAGAAAACAAAATTGACCAATAAAAATATATTGGTACTTCTTGGTCTGGTCTGGCCTGGTCTGGATCTTGTGGGTGCTCATTATTTTAGGGAGTATGAGTAGCGGTAGGGCCCTTTGTCTCGCAATCTGAAATTCTCAACCTCAATCCATTCCATTCCTGAAAATATATCTATAACGGCAACATGATCACGTTCGTAGGCGAGCGATCCACGATCCACAACTTCCAATCCAATCTAATCCAGCAGCATGCGAAAACGCGAGTATTGTAATCCGGATCAGTCAAGTTCAAGTCAACGTGACTCGCGTATAGGGAAGGATGCATGAACTACGTCAGTAATGGCATTTGGGAAACCTCAAACTATTTCTTTTATTGGAAACAAATACAAATTATAGGTACATATGTAGTGTATTACGTTTTTCGATATTGGGGGATCATTATGGATTTTTTGATGATGCGATAAAATTTAAGTTAGCTATATACAATAATACAAACATATCTAATAGGAAAAAATTTTTTTTGCTGAGAAAGCAATGCCAATTTATAAAAAAAATTCCAATTCCATTTTTTTGGTTATTCTGATTTCTACTTCTTCAGAAACATCAGAAGAATTCCTTCTTAAAATTATAAGCACTGTTCTGATTCTGATATTTATTGTATCTAGTGTCTTTGAAAAGTTTATTATGATTTATTTCCAAACAAGTCCTGATTTTTCATATTTTTTTGGATAAGAAAAGTTCACTTCTTGAGGTTGATGTATTGCATATGTACATGAAGGAAGGAAGGAGAAGTCCAGGCAAAGGCTTGAAAGCAGGAAGGAACTAATCTCATTTTGTAGTTTGTATGTAGTACATCCCCACAAGCAATATATTTTTCCAAGTAGGTATTGCGTTTTATTGCGAAAACTTCTTTTTAGTATCCTCTACTCCGCTCCATTATATTAAGATAATAAATGATGGCCCATCGAAACTCGTTTCACTAGTTCTATATCAAAAATTGAATATATACATATCTCTGAATCTGAACGCCTACGCTCTCCTGTGAGCTGCTCCAGCCTGCTTTGTGAAGATTGTGAGTGAGCATCCCATTTTATTCAGTTGTTTGTTTGCGAGCGAGGATTAACAATGGCCGCAATAATGAGCGTCTTTCCATTTTATTATTCTCCAGCCAGGAGCATCATTATTACCATCATGATGATCATGAAATGAATAGGAAGCAGGGTAGCTCGGTAGTAGTCATGCATATTATGCAGCTTGGATTTTCTGTGGATTGTGAGGATCGTATCGTCGGTTAATGAATGATTCGGAAATGAAATGAGATGGAAATTAAGTCGTAGCCATTCAAAGGGAAAATAGGGTTGGAAAAACAGAGAGAGAGTACATCGTACCGAACCAAAGATACCTACTCGGATTTCGGATACGTACAATGTACATACATACATACATCCTCGCTTTCCCATTCTTTTCACCTCAAAAATGATCATCATCGTCATGATCATGATTGTGATGTTTTATGTTTGCACATCCATACATAATAAGCGTATGCAAATGTGATGGGATGGCAATGATGATGATGATGATCTTGTTCATGTTTTGTCCATCTCTCCATATCCTTGTTCTGGAGAATTGCCCATTCGAAACCTGAATCCATCGCTTTCTCTTCTTTATCGAAATGCATGTAATGTTTACAATAGGCAGTATCACAATCACTACGCTTGATTTCACCAGGACCAGGAGCAAAAAAGTTTTTTTGTAGCTGTTTTCTGAAATGTGAAAACGGGATACAATACAATACAATACAATATAGTTGGAAGTTGAATTGAAACGGAATCATTTTTTATTTTGCAAAAAATATAATAATGTACGCAGCAACGCAGCAATACCATCCACATCACATCCAACAAAAACTTTGTTTGCCTTTGATTCTCGTGAGCTGTTTGTCATGAATGACATGTCAGGAGGACAGGAGCTCATGAATATGGATAGAGTCATTCTTGTACACACTCGTATTAGTTTTTTAGAAAGTTTTTATATGAATGTACCTATATCACATTTGCAAAAAAATTATTATAGCCTAGAAGGTGGAAAATAATGATATAGAAAAATGAAAGCTTCCTGTTTCACTTTGTCCCGCGGACCGCGGAGGTGGAAGAAGATGAATAGAGAGATATTTAGATATGTATTTACATGCCTAATAAAAACTTCACAACGACTATGGATATGTTTCTCGTGCTCATTATCGTTGTTGTGTTAAGATTAGCATAAAAGAAGTCAAAGCAGAGTTACAACTTTATAGAGCCATTTTTGCTCATTTTAGTCTCTGGTCTGGAGTGGGCGCTCTTTCCAACCAATTTTCTCGAGTTTCATATACGTATTCTCATTCTCTCTCATTACGGGAAACAAGCATTGTTTCCTCGTTATCATAATAAACAAGTCAATTTTCGCGATTTTTCCTTGAATGTAGAAAATAACATGAGGTAAAAGTGCCATCATCATTGCCATCACTATCACCATCACATTGCCATTATATCATCTCTTGAAAGAAAATTTACTTTCCGTCTAGCTCTAGCATCATCATCATCAGCATACATATAAGTACATGCATGTCTTTTTACGTAAATTGTGAAAGATAAAGTCATTTTCACCCACTCAATGAACTCCTGTAAGGATAGGAAACAGGACATGGGAAAAAATTGGAAGAAATATCTATTTTAAAGAGAAAAGATTTTGTCAGGACAAGAAAGGTTATCGGCCATGATTTTTTTCTAGGGCCTTTTGGATTAACATTAAAGCATGATTAGTCTCCCTCTGAGTGAACCTTATCTCGAGCTCATCCCGTATTCAGAGCGTATCTTTTCTCCAGCAGGAACTTTACAAGTTGCGCTACTACTACTACTACTGCTTTTACTCTTGTCATGTCATTCTGAGTACCAACCGCTGGAAGCATCCACCTGTATACTTGTTCCATTTCCATTTCATGTTTTCCTTTCTTTCTTTTCCTTTTTGCAAAAAACTTTTTTTTGGCGTAAAATGCACTTTGTTTGTACAAGCAAAGTCAAAGACAAGCTCCGAACTACTACAAACTGACTTGACTTGACTAAGGCAACAAGCCTCGAATCTCTCGATTCGGTTCGCCTTTGCCATTTTCTCTTTTATATACATATATCCAAAGGGCATCTCTCCGCGTTGGCATCGCAATAAACGAACAGAGAGAGGAGCCGCAACGCAACGCAACCATTATCATTGCTTTCTCTCCAGCTGTGCCTTTACTAGAGCACTTCAACAAAACAACTTTCAAACTGGATAGTACGTAGTAGTAGTGTTTTTTTTCTCTGGAAAAAAGGGCTCACGGAAAGAAAGACTTGAAAGTTGAAAGCATTAAAAAGGACTTACATATATTGAATCAGTGGAAGGTAGTTTATGTTTATATACGCAGTTCTGTTAAGGGTAATCCAATATTACAAAATGTACTACGTCTATGACAACAATTGTGAGAAAATGTACTTTACTGTAATCGCCCACGCAGTTTTTCACATTTCCGCATCCACAATTTTTCTCGATCTTTCTCTCTTTGAAAAAAAATCCCACTCCCCCGCACAAAAAAGCACAAGCATAGCAGCAGGAGCCCTTTATACTTATTTCCAGTTCCGCAGAGGCAGAAAGGACGCCGAGCCGAGAGGGGACTTTAAAATTAAATAGATGCTTTCATCCTATTCATATACTATGTTTTGCAATCCGCGTTCCAGCTAGTCTATTTTTAGAAATTCATCAACATCATCATCCTCCCATCCATCCACCTTACCTCCCACCATACCACTCCACTCCACTCCACTCCACTTTCTAGTTCTACGTTTCAACTTTCAATCTCTTATGTTATGTTATGATCCATCCCAGAAAATAGAGTTATCATGTTCCGAAATTTTTTTGTCTTCTTCCTGGACACGACTTTAGTCCTTAGAAACGAGGCAGAGCCCGAGAAGCTTCACATTTTTTCCCATGTTTTCTCCTTTACAAAGTACATTACCTACGTGCCTTGTCTGACACGACACGAACGAAGCTACGGACTTCGACTACACTACCACTACCTGACAGGTGTTTTCTACTATCTGCATTTATTATTGCATCCCATCTTTTTATTTTAGTTCAGTGCAAAACACAGTTTATCCAATCCACGTGGCCTCCAAAGACCTTCTCAAGATCACATCACATCCTTTTTCCTCCATACCATCCCTACTGAACTGAGTGTACTATATTATTTTTATAGAATTTTTTTTCGTTGCACATCCTCATACAATTCCAATCCATATCCTCCATCCATTAGGCTTTTCTGCACGCTCGGCACATGCCTACATTACTAATCGCAAAAATAAACAGAGGCAGAGATATACATATGTACTTAATATAATAGGTTATATCTATGCTCTTGATTTAGGATTTATTCCTCTAGAGCAAAACCATAATAACTTTTGTTCAAGATAAAAGCATTATTATGATCATCTAAAATCCCATGTCTCCTCCTCGTATGATCCAATTTCTTGGCACAGGATCACACGCCATCGTCATCGTCAATATATTTATGTACTATCGACTTGATGAGATTATAAGTTTTTCCTCTTAAGCTTTTTGTAGAGATAATGATGATCACTATCACCAACCAACATGATCATGAGGATCATCTATAGAATAGAGTATAGTATAGAGTCGTCACTATTTCCTCGCCTTCATTTTCAGTTTCGTGTTCATGACTATGACTCATGCACTTGCAATTTCGAAATAATATGCTCTTTAGAAGAAATACATATTTTTTCGGTTGCAAATTATGTCTTCAACGACTCGGGCAGTCTGGCTGAGATTGAAACCGAAGAACTAGTGTGAAAATTGCATCTTATCTTGGCTGTGGTGTGGTGTCATCATCATCTAGAAGCTAATGAGTTTATGCTTCCTTTACTTTCCTTCTCGGTGGCAGTGGCTTGGCTTTGGCTTGGTTCTAAAAGAGGAAGTCGTTTTCAGTAGATCCATTTAAACTAAAACTACTATGATTTCGCAAGTGCAATGCAAAATGCTAAGAAAATGCCTTTGGCTTGAAGAAATTTTTTTGGCACTGTCACTGCCTGCCCGCCTCCCTGCAAAACGAGGAACGCGAGAGGAAATGGAAGAAGTTTTAGACGAAATATCTTTCCCATTTCCTCAAACCAAACCTAACCAAACCAAGTTTACATTTTCACCCAAGTCAAGTCAACTCAACTGAAAAACTATGCAAGAAAATTATGAAATGGGGTTTTCGGTTTTCGTGGTTTATTCCTTCTTGTTTGTTTTGGGATTCTACAATGCCTCCATGTCAAATATTATGAACATTATGTAGGTAGTCAAGTCGGTATTGTGTAGCCCCCTCTTTCGAGGAAAGGAATGGGGAAATGTAGGACATGTCCTAGAAAATGTTTTTTCTTCTTTTCTTTCTTTTGCTTTTTTTACAATTCCTTTTTTCTCCTTTCAAATACATAATATTATGAATTGTCGGTTCGTGAAGGAATGAAGAAGTAATGTTCAGTACAGTACATTACGTCCGCTTTTGTCGAGTTTGAGAGTTGCAGTGCAGTTGCTCTTTATACTGCGGGCTCAGTCATTCAGACTCAGAGACTCGGAGCTCAGGTTGATTTCCCACCGGACAACAATAACAATAGGACTCAGTCCTCCTGGCTCGCTGCAATGAAATTTCGGAGAAAACGTTTTCCTACATGAGGAAGTGAACAATGGAACAATGTTCCATTTTGGCATAGCATAGGTAATACATACTAGCTTCCACCTCATCCCTTACGCTCCTCGTCTTTTCTTCCCCAGTGCAGTTCAGTTCAGGCTTGATGACTATGATGGATGGAAGCTATTAAGGTAATACATACTAGCTTCCACCTCATCCCTTACGCTCCTCGTCTTTTCTTCCCCAGTGCAGTTCAGTTCAGGCTTGATGACTATGATGGATGGAAGCTGACGCGAAGACTGACATGGCTATGACGCGTCATTCATACATATATTATCTGGCTTGGTTTTGGCTTCGTTTCAGCATCATCATCCCATCCCATTTGTGTCACACTGTCAGACAGTGTACTATTTCTTAATTAGGGCGAGATTCATAGATTCGGAGATTTATATTTCATTTCCAAAATTGGGAAAGAAATCGAAATTAAATCGCTTCCTTGTTTCTTTCCCGCTAAGCCACAGCCACATGAAAACTATTTTCCCCTTTTCTCTCCGCAATATTATTACTGTGAAATGAAAGGAATGAACAAAAAAATTCTTTTCTCTTCTTTCTCTTTCTGGAAAAAATACTACAATCTACATTCCTTTCTATTCCAGTCCATATGGATGGATGAATAAAAGCGGCAACATACATACATAACAACAGCAGCAGCCTCGTGAATGGATATGTGTAAATATAACTGGAAAGCTGGAAAGGAGGCTTATCTTTAAGCCTTAAAGGGAACGAGCAACTTGTTGTTCTTGTGTTCTTTTCTCTGTTCTCATCATCAAAAGTCTCTAGAGAGCTTCGAAGCTGGAGACATAGACTTGCCTAGCTGAAGCCTTACTCTTTCGTGCTCCACTTTATTTTCCCCCTTTCTTTCCAGCTTGGATCTATCTCTCCAGCTTTCTATTTTCCTCCAGCTGGTGCTCTTCCTCGGAAAGAAAGAAGAAGGGGAAATTGCGCATTTTTTTCTTCCAAAACATAAAGGCTGGCTGGCTGAAGGTATAGCTTATAGATGCTCCTTTATCTTTTCTCAGGAAACATGTAACCTGGAATCTCGCGAATTGTGATTGCGAATAAGGAAGAATCTATGTATGTATATTATCTTGAGCAGACAGTGCCAGTGAGCAACTGCGAAAAGAGTCTTGAATTTTGATGTAATCTATTTCACTTCCTTCCTTTCCAAATGGCTGCGGTTTCAATCAACTTTGAAGCTTCAATCCAGTCCAGTCCAATCCAATTCATGTTGTACTGAACAAAAAATATGCTTCTTAAATTTCCAAATTTTTTTCTCCTGCTTTTGAGACTTCCGTCTACTTCTTCTAGTTCTTTGTCCGTCTAATCCAATCTTTTCCTTTCAAACAGGTCATGCATATACACTCATGCATTCTCTCTTTCTTATATTTTTTCTAAAAAAGAAAGTTCAATATTAGAAGGGAGCAACGGAGCAAGTGGAGAAAGCACCCTTTAAATTCGTCTTTTCAGGAAATGGCAGAAAAGGGACATTCCTACTTCTAAAAAGGAATGTCTATAGATTTTAATTTCATTGGAAATTGAAAATGAAAAGAAATACATAATGTCCTCTCGGAAAGCTCTTGATTTGTTTCACATTGCCCCGAGCAGAAAGCTGTCATGAGAAATGGAAGAAGATTTCTCGTACTTTCTTCCATCGCGGAATGCATGCATGAAGCATACATAATGAATGAAATTGCCCCTAATGGAATGCAAAGTGGAATGAATGCATGTTCCTTAAGCTTGTGTAGCCTTGAATGTATCCATATTGCAAAAATTCAGTGTGACTTGTCTTGACTAAAAACCGGGAGGATTTGTAGTGTGACCTTCACGGAAGTCAGTCAGAGCCTCCTCAATGAAAGATGATTCTTCCTTTTTACGTAGTTCCTAGTTCCAGGGCTTACACGATTATGACAAGCCAACCATAAGCACAGCGATGACGTTTCAAGTCTCTTCCTCTTTCCCTCCATCCAAGAACAATCTGGAAAGAAAGGGAAAGTGCAAAGTGCAAGGATATAAGGATGATAATGTATCAGGCAGGAGAAAGCGTGTTTTGGTTTGATTTGGCACGCAAGCATAAGCAAGCATCTCGAAACTGTTGCGGCTTCCCTTTTATTCCTGCTCGCTCAACAAGGAAAATTTATTTTCAAGGGGACATTAATTTCATTCATTCCCCCAGCCAAGCATTCCTCAAGTAGTGTTCCAACCTTGACAGAATAATAGCTACCCATACAGCTACCGTAATTTGCATGTTTTCCTTCTCCCGGCTGGAGGCAATTCCACCTACGCATTTCACGTCCATCTTGTGATTCCATTCTATTTACAAATATGTACTGGCTTGGCGGGGGAGTTAGATATAAAAAAATTGTGTGATTCCCTACGAAATTACGAAAGGACTGACGTCATTTCATTTCTCTTCTTCTTTTAGGCAACAAATGAATTTTTTTTGTGATTGTGAGAATCATGTTCACGGTTGGCTTCCTCCCCAGTCAAACCCAAAGGGGAATGAATGACGCGCTGTTCTCTATTCTCTTCTCACTTTTTTTTCTACCCATCTTGAGAATAGTCTATTCTTTTCCCATGTCGTTCTAAAAATAGTAGTAAAAAAATATCCTATTCTATTCAACAAGCAAAACCAGCCAGTCATTCATTCATTGTTCCCCATCTGGAAGAGTTGTGTGGTGGTAGTGGTGGGCTGGATGGTAGGAGAGAATTAAACTTGTCACTTTCGGGTACGAAAGTACATATTATGCTTATGAAAAATTGATATGATATAACACATCATAATAATAAAACTTTTTTCCTTCGAGGTCTTCTCATCAAATCGATATTTTCTCCCCTTTCCTTGGCACCTTCTTAAACTTTAAGAAATAATAGGAAAAAATAACCGCAAAAAATATATGCATAAAATATATTTTTTAACAAGATCGAGATCCCAAAAACTATAAAAAAAAGCCTAGAGAAAAGTACTAATACTTTGTCTGTTGCTTCTTTCTCTCTATAAGCTTGGAAATGAGGAGGAAAAAAGTAGCTGATTTTGATTGTGTGAGCTGAGGGCATAGGCTTCATCATCATCATCATGGCAAAAACCCAGAACCCAGTTTTCCTCCATATGGCACGATATAAAAGTTTTTTTCCAGGGGATTCGCGATCCTGCTCGAGCTCTGCTCTTGCTCTCAATTTTTTTTGCCAACAGCTGCATCCATATTCCACATCCAAGTTTAGCTATAGTAGCTATCTAGTTCGTTAGGATAACTCTCTGCTTGTTTCCTTGTCGGAGTTTTACAACACCCCGACTTCCATTCCCATCTTCCTTCCTCCTGGTTCCAGAGATTTCTCTCCAGCTATCCAATTCTCCCCTGTATTTTTATATCTCTCTGGAGGAGTGTAATCCAGGAGGATATCGTATGTAATGTAGGATGTAAGTAGTAAGTACATAGGTAGGCAATGTCAAAAATCCAGGAGCTATCCATCCGTCTATCCACAGAATCCACAACAAAGGAAATAAATTTTTTCAAGTCTTTTTTTCAACTAAAAAAACTGTACTCCTTTTCCAATTCAGTTCAGTTCAGCACAGCGCTGCGCTGTCTGTTCAATTTCCTGTGAAGTTTTGAAAAGTTTACAAAATACCAGTGGTCTAACTCTAGTATAAACGTTTCGATATTTTGATTTTAGTGGCTCTAACGAGCTCACCTCCCGAAACCAAAGCTGATAAAATAGCACTAGTAAACTAAATAGAACAAAACAACAAAACGCCCACGCGGGAAAGGAAATATATTGGGATTTTTGCGAAACAGCCAGGAAGAAAAATAAGGATGAGCAGGAGCATAGGATAGGATGATGATGATGATGTTGATGTATTTTTTCTCAATGCTGCTGATGAAATGAAACGAAAAGTTCTACTTGAGCTTGAAAAAATACATATTTTTCAAAAGGCTGTAAGCTATTTTAAAATTTGTATCATTATCAACATCAACAACATCATCCTCATCATCATCATCCAAAAAAATCTAAAGGGAAGGACGAAGGACGGAGATGATGAGTCATGGTGAAGGAATGTACGGGGAAAATTATCTTCTTTTCTGGTGGTTTGGTTTGGTTTTGGCTTTGACTTGACTTATGTAACGTACCTAAAGTAGAACCGGAAGGTGAAAGACGAGAAGAGATGATGATGGAAAAGGAGACGGAGAAAGGTATTATTTCAAATTGGATTGTGGTCGTGGTCTGCCTGACTCCTTTCCCTTCTTCCTTCTCAAGGAGTATCCTTAGCTTTATAATGTATCGTGTTGCCCCCAAGACTCATACTACTCATAAAAAATATATATCTTGGCTATGCCTTGGTATATTATGGATTGGATAAGAAGACGCTCCTTCCTTCCTTTTTCGGTGTCGATCTCCGTCGTGATCATATGACGGGCTAGAAAAGCCATTAAAAATGGAGAACATGAGTTGTCCATTTGCAATGAAATTAAGTGCGGTCCATCATGGCTTACATACATATGACCATGATATGATGGCGTTCTTGTGCTCAGAACAGAACAAAAGCTGTTGTTGCTGCTTGATTTGATGTTGCCGTCTTCATTCAATCCATTCAACCTGCCTGTCTCTTTTCTGTCACATCGACTTCAGTCCAATCCAATCTAATCCAATCCACCCCACTCTCTCCAAATAACATAATTGCAAATGACAGAAATATCCGTCCATGTCGAAGAAGTAAATAGCAGTAGCAGCAGCAGCGGCACTTTACTTCATTTTCATCTAATTCTGATTCTGAGTAGAAGAGTGTTTCTGAAGGTGTTTACACTTATATGTATAGTTTTCCTTAAATCAAATCACATTAGCACTTTATCCATCCATCCAGAATTGTGTATACCCCCTCCATCTGGAATTTCTGAGAAAATAGTAATTTTCCAGCTGGAAGCTCCTTCCTTCTCTGCTCATTGAATGTAATGTAGTTGATGATGATGCGATGTGATGAATATTGAGTTTCCTGAGGGGCTCCTGGGTTGTTGTAAGTTGTCGCTGTCGCATGGAATTGCATAATATTTGTGGATTTCCAGGAGATCTTATGTAGGCTTAAGCATGTCCTCAAGCCTTACTTATTCATCTTCCGTATTTTTTTCGGAGGATGGATATGGATGGATACATAGTGTCATGTCATTGCTCTCTCTTAAGAAAATGCTATCGCTGTCGACTGTGGACTACGCTGTGAGCGATAATGCCTTTCTTCGTTGTTGGTTTTGCCTGTTCTTGTCAACTGACTTAAGTAACGCTTTCACCTCCCACAGAGCCTTCATATTATTATCCTGACACAATTACAATGGATTACATAAAAAATAGAGAGATGTGTGGAGTGGATTGCATTGGAGTGAAGTGGAGGGTGGAGGAAAAGTAGTTCGCAGTTCGCGATTACGATCATCATCATCATCGCCAGCATGAACATTCGTCGGCTTAATGGGAAGTATAATTTTTTTGCGAAGCCACGGGAAGAGGATAAGTACATTGTTGATGATGATCATGATCATGATCATCTTGTCACCAGAAAAGAAGCGGGTTCTGCTTCTGCTTCTGGTGACATTATGGAGCTTTTTTAATGGAGTAATAAACGGAACTAAAGATATTGCATGCATCGCATTGCCCTCGTCACAGATATTGTATCGATATTATTGTGTTGTCTTTTGTCGCATCATCCCATCCACTCCACTCCACTTGCCTCTATTCTACTCTATCTACTTTAGTATTTTTTGAAGGATGAAAATGAAGTGAAAAACTAATATTTTTTCCTAGCTCTACTCTAGGACTTCTAACGATGTGTGTAAATAGGCGCTTTTAGGGCTTTCAGGAGTCAATCGATACCATATTGAGGTTCGCAGATTCATTAAGTGTTAAGTAAGTAGGAAGGTGTATTGTACTGTAGTTTGTACTTAGGTTGTAGGCATATTATTTTTTGGCAATTCCGCTTCGCTTGGCATTGTTCAAAGAAGTACATATCATACTTATCATCGCAACAGGCTAGTCAAGCAGTCAGCAGATGATCAATCATCCTCAACAGAAATATTATAAATGGTATGCCATGCCACGAAGGAGTATAAATTGTGATGTGATGGAAATGGAAGGATTGGTATTGGTTTGGTAGCAGGCGCAGCCTTGCTCTACTTTTATCCATAATAATATTATTGCAAAACACTGAAAAGTTTTCAATATATTTGCAGAATTAAGTATAATGTAAATTCATTTTGTGGAATATATTTTTTTCACGGGGACGGGACAGGAATGACTTAAAAGTAGATAATACTCATATTCATAGATAGAAAGAATGAGTAAGCTATTTAATAGCTTTTAGTATGGTGCATGGTTTCATCAGTTTCAGGGTAATATTTATATTTGCTCAGGATGGGATGGATGTGAATGTGTTAATATAACTGTAACAGTAGTGCGGCTTTGGAAGTTTGTTCAACTTATTTTCGAAAGGTAATTATGATCTACGTAGCTGATGATGATCATTGTCTGGTCTGGTGGAAATTGTACGTTGCCGTGAGCATATAAAGTGCTCCAAAAGTCCTACGCATTGCAAAATGCATCTCTAGTTTAAATGGGATGGGTTTTCAAAAGCAATAATAATGGATGCATTTAGTGGAAACGCTGAAATTACCAAAATATACCTATACTAAATGCGTCATCGTTTCAAATTGGCTCGATCCTTTTACGTTTGAGTAAAATGGTTAAGCAAGCGTGTAAATAAATAATATGTAAAAGGGAATCTTTTCAAAAAATAAAAATACTATTTAATATTTGCACTCAGGGCTTATCATTGCATTTCCCGTTAATTCAGCATTATATAAATAATGTGCTCATCATTAGCCATTATTTTGATTGCTTATTTATGAAATAAAAATTGATGAGAGGTATTCTTTTCTTGGCTAATTTGGTGCATGATTTTGATTTATGTCTAAAAATACCAATGACTATAATGAAGTAATAATGATCAATAATTCCAGATAATTCATTGTTTTGTTCATTTCCCTATAAAATATTTATTGTTGTAAATATATGTAATCCACTTTCACTTTTGGGAAATCAGCAAGCTACGCAAATATCTATGTATATTGCATAAATTATTGTTCTATTTCTGGTTCTAGATACTTCTAAAAAAATCAGAGCACGTTTACATTAATATTTTCCAAATTAGTATTATGAAATGTGAAATGTCAGTCCTCAGTCCAGCTTGATTGGGTTCCTGGAATTTCATTCAAATGCTATAAGTGATTTTCACAAACGGCTCCGCACGTAATAATCGCAAGTGTGGTGGATGTCGATAATAAAGTCATTAAACTCATTATGCCATCCCATATATGTATTTATATTTACCAGACCAAAAAAGCCATTACATTATCGCAGTTTTAGTCGGTAGACTTTTATTCCATATTATTTGCTTATCACAGTTTTAATTGCCTATGCATAGTCTAGGTAAATAATGAGGAAAAACGCAAAGCACACGCACGGGATTCTAACCCAGGGATGGAAGATAAGCAAATAGGTAGAAATGATAAATACGTCAATACCGTAACCGTAATGCTCAGTAGCCTATAGTAGCCCATCCCGAAATCGATTTCCATCTTCTCTTATGACATCTGTCAACGTCCGACCCACTGCATAATAATCAATGTCTCTCGCCGACGATGTTACTGAATGAGAATGAGATAAGTAGTGATTTTGGGAACGTGCCTTGCCATGCTCGGTCGGTTTGTTGCAATTGCATAATATTTGTTCGCTCAGAAGAAGGAAATTAATTATTGCGATTGGATTGGATAAATAGTGATGATGATGCATGTACATGTACATAACTCATCTCATAATTACATTCAAATATTCCTCCTCTTCTGCTACCGCCTAGCCAAGGTGTTATGTGATCCCGTAGATGGAACAGGTGCTCTGTTGCTATTTTTGCGGTTTCAAGGAAATTTAGGCAGATTGGTTTTATTTTCCGGGAATAAAAAAAATGCAGAACAAAAATTGCGCAAGCATTTTGATGTATGTACATAGCTTACCTATTTAACATTGAACATAAAACAAAAAGGTTATATCTGAACTGAGGATGATGATGTGATGCAATTTTTGCAAATGCGAATTATATGAAGCGGAAACGGATATAGTCATAGTCATATAGTCGTATGATATTACAGCCATTCATTTCATTTGATTCATGTCACGTTGCAAGCCGTACTGTAAATCCCCTGTCCCTGAGGATCGATTCAGGCGAAAGTTAAAGTAGATTTAGGAGACTTTGACTTCGATTGAGGATCCAGATCCAAAACCCAGGTGGAGGAAGGAAAAAATTTTGTATTCCATAATTCAACTCACATGCCTTTTGTTCTGCTCCGTTCTGGTTATCCCGAGGGAATTCTTTCCTCCAGTTTTCGATCGAAGAACTTTTAGGGAAATACTTTTTTGTTTTATTTCATTCTCAAAAAACGTTAGCACTCCCTACTTATGTACCAGTACAAGTTGCCAACTTTGAAAGTTTGAAGGACCTTCAATGAAAACAGCAACAGCAGCAACAAAGGCACTTTAATATATTGATTTTGCTACTTTATTCTACTAGAAGGATGGTCGACCTGTTACCCAGTTCTACTTCTACTTGTTCATCTGCTACTACTTTCCATAATGTAGTACCTATGCATAATCAAATCCAAACACGTCATCTGCATTTCCCATTATTCCGGAAAGTTTGCTCTTTAAAAATTAGACCTGTCCTTTAGACTTCTATTGCATTGCATTTCCATATTTTCATTTTGTTGATGGGTGACATTGTTTTGTTTCTGTTCTGCTTTCATCATCATTATCATGATTATTTCGTAGAGGAGCGAGGCTACTGCACTCCCAGAGTCACAGTCACAATCACAATCACTGTCTAAAATCTGAAGTCGTTTTTTAGTCCATCGCATGATTCCAAATCCCAAATCCAAAAGCTGTAGAGTTAAATCTAATCCAAGCCAATCGTGCTTATAATTACGAGGTGTCGTGTCATGTCATAGTCATGTCCATGTCGCTTGGCATCGTAGCAGGCTATGAATGTACCTCGTCTGAGCTGGTCTAAAGCATCAAGCACGTTTCCAAAAGGTGCACATGCAGTAGTACATTCATTGTCGTTGCGTGACATCTTGTCCTCCTGTCTGGTCTCTGGTTCTGGCTTGTTCTTGTTGTCATCCTGTATTTACGATGCGAGTGAGCTCTAGTTCCGTTTTGTCCACCTCCTCTTCCTCCTCGGGAAACACGTAGTAAAAAAAGTACCTACTTACGTAAATACTACGAACAAGAAAAATAAATGTTGGACATGGCATGACATGACACGACACGAACCGGACTCCTGATTTTCTGGCTTGTTCCAGAATTATCTTATTACAAAGCTTTTTTATATTCCAATATCTGAATCTGAATGCATCCATTTCCATTCTTTGCCTTTGTTCCTTTGTATGTGAATAATATGGAAAATGGAAATCAACAAGTTGCCTACATACATTCGCAGTAGGTATTCATATTCATGTACATAGCTCTAGCTCTAGCCCTTTTAAGGGGAAACCGCAAAAACACCAAAATGGACACTGATTTGATTTCAAACAAAATTGGACTCAGCGACTCTGCCTCTGTATATTTTTTTCTGCTTAAAAAAGGCGAGAACAAAACAGAGATATCCCCAAAATAATTATATTATCATAATATCATTTCACATGCAAAGCAAAGTGAAATGAAGGCATTATAATATATGTATATACCTGAAACAAATTTTTAAAAACTTGTTTTCAATTATGGCCACAATATCCATAATATCTACATCTACAGTGCTGCTGCATTGCAGCTTGCAACTTTTGCCGCTGCATCAAAACAAAAAAATAATATGTTGTAGTTTTGTAGTCGCTGATGTCGATGATGTTGATGATCATGATCTGTCTCAAGACTTGACTCAAGTCTGTCCAACTACCCAACTAAACTAATTTGAATACCTAATCTTCTGAGAAAAAAAAACTCAGTCAAGTCAAGTCAAGCCAGGACAGACATGGCTATGGCATGTCTATATGACATGTACAAAGCATTTTTTATTTGAATTGAGCTATGTCTATGTTGAAGGATGCAGGATTGGAAGAAGGGAAAACATAGAGTTGACAAAAATGACAATCATCAAATCCAATTGACAAATAATTCAAATGATAATGCAGAAACAACTGCTTAAAATAAAAAAAAT
The DNA here is from genome assembly GCA_027744415.1 of Seira ritae. Classification (NCBI taxonomy): domain Eukaryota; kingdom Metazoa; phylum Arthropoda; class Collembola; order Entomobryomorpha; family Entomobryidae; genus Seira; species Seira ritae. The sequence continues at coordinate 25,710 of JAHZNI010000810.1, forward strand.
ATCTGTACTTAGTTTCAGCCCATAAAGGTACTGCAATGCAATAAGACGACAAGACAAAAAGATGTTTTGTATCAGGTTTATCCTGATTTTTTTTCAATCGAGAGTTTCTCTATTTATTCAAGTATGTTGAAGTACCTAGAATTATTTTTAGTCCTCACGTCTCATTATTATTCTTGAGAGACTTGACTTGATCTCTCTGTCTAATCTAAAATATTGAACATGAATTGAGCATTGCATTTTGCATTGTACTAAATTGCATATTATTGGATTCCTTCAACTGAAGTTGTTGAAGTGGTAGTGTCAGGAAGGGCCAGGTACTCAAAGTCAATCCACAATCCACATCTCTTAATTTGCTTATCTTTTTCTTGAGCT
>JAHZNI010000811.1:0-13473 GCA_027744415.1 Seira ritae
TTGTCGCCTCTGTCATCCATTTTCCCATGACCTGTTAAGCGCAAAAAGGGATAAAGAGTAATTATCATTTTCTGTCATCGCTTTCATAATCATCATCATCCTCCTCCTTGCATTTTGCATCCTCCTTTCCATGTAATTCTGGGAGTTAGACACAGCTTGCTCCACCAAAATATACCACCCACCCGCACCCGGACAAATATACTTATGTATTATGTCTATGCTATACTGTATAGTAATTGTAGGGCTATGCAACTTTTCACGGGAGGAAAATGAAAGACTAAAATGAGCCAACACTGAATATTTATGAGGGACAACATGTGTCGTCTTTTCGGGGGATATAATGATGACGACGCTAAAAAATAGTACTCCCTTGAAAAAAACGGAATGAATGAATGAAATAGGGCCTGTTCACACTTGCGTGCTCCCATAGTTCATTTCTATCTGTACGTACGAGAGAGAAGAAAAAAGAACGAGCAGATGAAAGGGACACACAGAGAAAGAAAGAAAAGTTAATTCTTTCTGCCTTTAAGCCTATCACACCAGTCCTAGTACTAGTCCTAGTCCTCATTTTGTAATAGGAGAGCGTGGAAGAAAAGGAACAAGTATTTTTTTCTTCTACTTCTTCATTCAGGAAAACTATTTTTTTCCACGAACGAGGTGGGTAACAAAATGCACATCTGTTCTCTTTAGTTTCGCCTGCTTGCCTGCTTAACTTCCCAGTTTTAGAGAGAGTAAAAATTAAAATGAAGATAGTCCCGACAACTTTATTTTGTGCGAGGAGAGAGACGGAGAGTAATAAACTATCTCGGGGAAAAAACATTCCTCGATCCAACCAATGAATCCACATACCAGGAGATGGAAGATGGAGGGGAAAGTGTGAAAAAATATATTATTGTGTAGGAAAGGTGAATGTGAACAAGAGAAGCCATTCTTTCCCGCAGCATTGTTATCATCATCCTCATCGTCGTCGTACTTCTAGTCATCCTCATCATGATGCATATTATGTATATAGGCTAAGAGTATTATTATGTATGTATTTTACTCAATGGTCGTTTTGTAATTCCTCCAGAGAGAGAATATAATAATAATGTAGTGTTCCTCCAGCTTGGTTGTAGAAGGTGGTAAAAAAAAGTTGGGAAATAAATGCTTACGAGGAAGACGAGGACGAGGATATGGAAGGTAGTGGGAGAAAGCGAGAGAGAGGAAAAGCAGCGCGCGGAAGAATGATTTATGACTCATTATGGGTATTACGACGATATGGGGATCTATTCAAACAAAGTAGTCCTCCATTTTTATTCCTAACTTGGCGGAACGGAAGAAGAGAGAGAGAATGAGGAACGAACCAACCTAAAGAATGCGATGGTGATGGTGCGGTGCTAAAGTGAGCTGAACGGCGATGGGAAATAAACCGTAATATAATGTAATGCAATGCAATGCATGTTGCTATGGTTCTGGATGTGGCTCGCTAAGCTTGTTTCAAAACGCCGAGAAGGAAACGTTTGAAAGCTGGGATATGGGAAGTGAATCGCGGGAAAGGAGAATTATTATTTAGGGACGGATAAAAAATGGAAAAGGAATTTGGGACTACAAATAGCTGAAGAATGAGCAGGATCAGGATGATAATGATGATGAAACTATGAATGAGAGAGAACCGTGCATGTGTCATAAAATGAGAGGAAACATTTGAGTCATTTACGAATGCATAACTATAACTAAGTATAGTAACTCATGTATGGACTATCTATGGGCCTTGGACCAAAAAATCTAATTATCCAATTGAAATGCAAATGCCATGCCGTGCTTGTCGAGTAATATAAAGAATTAAATGATCTGCGAAATAATAAAATTTTCAAGCAAAAAAAAATATTTTTTTATTGAATATTTTTTTTAAACGCTACATGGGAAATGGGAATGTGAATAAAGAGAAACAGAAATTAATTTTTCCAGTCCAGTGTTCAGAAAATGTTGGAGTCATTAGGCCGAGTCATGGGGAAGATCCAGGTAACGTTTAACCGTAGTAGTAATAGCCCAAGTAATACTGTGGGTTTGGGTTAGGGATGGGCAAGGGTTTTGGAACGGGGGAAGCGGCAGCACTGGCATAAGCCACGACCATCGCGACGAGGAGGAGGACAGCGAACCCCTAAAAATTTTCTGGAAAATTGTTTTCAAAAAGTTGCAAACTTACCAAGCGAGACATTTTGCTTTGGTTTTTGGAGGTTTGGGAGTTGAGATGAGAGTTGAGTATTTTTGAAAAGCTTACTTAGCAAACTGATACTGATTCGAGTCCAGAGGGCCCGTATATATACCAGGGGGTTAGACCGGACAAAAAAAATATTATGTCGCTGGAAATAAATGTTCCAGAACATTGGTACCCAAAATGCAATTTTTTATCGGGGTCAATACAGTATAAAAATAGACTTTTTGTTCCTGTTCCAAAAATACCTAAAGAATTATTATGTTTTTCATTCTTTGAAAAAATCATTTTTTCTTTTGAAAAATGTCATCTTTTTGTTTTTACGACTTCTCTGGAAAACTTTGATCGCTTTCAACTCGTGCTTGTGGAATTAAACCAAAGATGAAATCGAATGCAAAATCCAATAATCCCATCCTCATATCATAGCCATGTCATATCCCTACGGGTCATTTTTCTGTATTTTTCTGAACAGGTTTCTTTTTTTGTACCGGATTTACTAAAATCAAAAATTTATGCCTTTCAATTTCGTAATCATCATTCATCCGCTTTCCAATTTTTTTCGTATTTCTCAGCAGCAGACTCTTGAAAAAAATTAGAGCCTCAGTCAATTCAATTCTTCACAGGTCAATTTTTTTGAGTCACGTTTTTTCCTCCATCGCACGACACAAAAAGCTGTGTGTCTAATGTAAACAAACACGCCACGCTGCATGTCTCTCTAGAACAAATGGAAAAACTCTCGCAAACATGTTTGAAAATATCCCATAAAATATGGCTTTTATAGCCTTCTCGATCATTTGACTTTTGTGGAGGTGAGCTCGAGAGACAAACTGACCAGATGACCAACTACAGTCACCATGATTCGATAAAACACCTTGTGCTATGCACAGCGTCAGCGACCAAGCAAAATAGTTTTTTGTTCAAGGTTAATCTTTTACTCTTGCAATTTTTTTCCTCGCAAATCTTGGATACAAAAATAATATTGTGTCTCTTTGCATGGCGATGGCGGTCACTAGGTTTTTTTGTTCTTGAGATGATCTTCCTGTCAAAAGGATGCATCATAAAATCAGATGAAATACTGCCGTTACGGCATACTATATCTTCTCATTACTCTCACATTCATTATAATAAGCCTGTCACGATGAATAGTTCGAGTTTTTTTCCAAATAATCTCTGATGAGTTGAAAAAAATCTCAAAATCAATAGCGTTAAATGAGGTAGGCGTGCCTGCCTTCTTGTCTTTGTGGCCAAATGAATAAAAAAAAATATTCCAACTTTTTTTGCATGAAGCATCTTCATTTTTTTTCTACTGATGCCTATTATTTTATGGACTTGACTTGGGCTTACAAAAGAATTGCATTACGATATAGGTACCTGAAAATATAATTCCAGCTTAATGCTAAACCTGAGATTTGCGATTTTTTCCACGCTTTTTATTCATCTCAAGATGATAAGTTTTTATTGTTATGATTTCAAAGAAAAGATTCCGATAATATTTTTGGCGTGGGTCAAGCCAAAGCCAACACAGATTGGCTTAGCTTGACATTGCTGCTGGTCAACAAAACAGGATGAGAAAAAATCCACTACTACTACTTTTTTCCTTATGCGATGATGTCAAACTCGCAGGTAGAGAATCCGGCATCCGGTGAGCTCATTTCAGTATAAAAAGAGGAACTTGATCTCGGAATCAGCATCAGTTCAAACTCGTTTTCACAAAGCAAAACACAAGCTCCCAATTTCTCAAACTTTTTTCGTGGTTCACCACATTCAAAAAACCAAGCCAACCAACATGTCTCGCCTTGTAAGTTTCTAAAACTTTTTTTAGAGTAGTTCCCAGGAAAAAAACTTTTTTCTGGATCTGGAGACAAATTCTTTCCTTTTTTGTCTTTTCGTAGAAAATGGAAACTAAAAGAAAGGAATTTTTTTCATATTGATTCGGATTTTTATTTCTCTCTCTATCTCTCTTTCTTGCAGTTTGCTCTCCTCGTCGTCGTCGCCATGGTTATCTGCGCCGTGAGTGCGATCCCTGGACCAAAAGCCCTTCCAGAGCCAGTCCCAGCTGCTAACCCACAATACTACTACTATGGTGGATACCCAGCTTATGGCTACATCTACGGTTGAATAAAACGGTTACAGGACATTTGGCTCATCTCCGTCTATAGTATACTCACACAATGGCCTTTCTTTAAAAATTGTCTTTTGTTCAAACAAAAATTTTCTACTTATCTTATTTCCACCTTAGCATTTAAGAATCTTGATTCTTGAATCAAAACTTTTTTCAAATAAAAAATAATTCTTTTTTGAATGTAAAAAGGAAAAAAAATTCTATTATCTGATCTCAAACTTACCGCTTTGCATCGCATCAAATCTCCTCGTTCGGTTTTCGGTTATCACAGAAGGATCTCTTCCAAAGCATTAAACTCTCTCTCTCTTCCAAATCGACGGAATTGTTCCTCTGTTTTTTAAATCCTTTCAAAGTCCTTCCTGGTATTGGTGCATTTCACGTCATCATCATCCATCTCTTTCCTTCTAAATAATAATTGAAGCATGTTTTCTTCTAATGGAAGCCCTTATAGTCATCTCTCAATAGTGTTTCAATCGCACCGTTCACGTTTAAACTTGAATTTCACAATAAAATGAGCACCATACAGCACTTCAAGAACATGTTTCCAACGCTCTATGCATATTCCTTCCTTGTTGCGTCCATCCCGGTCCGGTGGAAAATCTGAAACGTAAGCGGTGCACGATTCAATTAGCATCCCATCACAATTTCAACTCCTTATATGATTACATGTACTTAACAATGAAATTCAATTTCTATTATTTAATTTCTCATTTCATAATAATGGATCTCGCATGCAACTTTCACAAACTAAACAGTTATTATCAAACAGTGCTACGGTTATGCTCTTTTTGTAGATTGAAAACTTACATCATACTACATAACTAGTGCTTTTATCATCGCAATCTTAATTTCAAGTATAAATGCTGCCAATTTAATTATCTAGTGATGAGGCAGCTTAAATCTCCAAAAGGACCTCAAAGCTTTACTTTATCTCTCATTTAGTTTCCCAAGTACGCCTTAGACTTTAATATTTAAACACGACATTTACTCTTACACCGAAATTTAATTCTTCATTTCAATTTCCCACCCATAATGCACCATGAATAAGTACAGTTTACGTAACAACTGATACTTATCATATTATGAAGCAACGGGAGGGACGCTCTGTCATGGTTACATTTATGCTCCAAATTCGTGAAAATTGTAAGGACAAAAAAACCTTTATCATCTCTCTCCAGCTCCAGATCCTCCTTCTCTTCCCCTCAACCTCAATCCTAAGAAAACTTTTTTCCCAGATAGAGAAGAAGGAGAAAGTCGAGCTAAGCATCATCGTCGTGGAAAAACTTTTTCCATTTTAATCATCGTCATCATCATAAAAAGTTAGTGTGTAGGCAGGCAGGCAGATAAGAGTCCGTCCCATAACAGTTGTTTCGTCTTATTGTCCCCGTGTCATGTTATTATTACGCTTTTAATCACCATTACCATTATAAAAACACTGGTTTTTGATTACCTCAAAACACGATAATCAAGAGGGACAAGACAGGTTGGATAGGTTGATAGGTTGACGAGGTTATTTTAAGAAGGGGTTAAAACTTGCCCATTTATACATTTGACTAAAGCTAAGTCTAGTAAACTCCCTTTAAATAATAAAAATATTTTCTTTACAGCATCTCTATATTATTTTTTACACCGGTCTTTACACGACGAGCTTCGTCTCTCGCGAGAGGATAGCAAACTTTTTTTTAATGTTCTTTAAAAGAAAGAAACTTTATTTTCCCCTTGTTTAGCATAGGGTATTTCGGGATATTTAATCCAGTTCCAAAGCTGCATGTGGGAGGGAGGGGGAAAGAGTGAGACAAAGAAGGCAAAGAAGAAAAACATCATCATCAAAATCAACCAGCTTTCCTTCCGTGAGCGAAGGAATTAAGGAGGGGACTCTGCTCTGCTCTCTTCTTCTCCCTGTCCATGACCAACTTAAGCTTTTTGGATTTTCCATTCTGCTGAGAAAACAGACCAACAATTTTCCCCTGGAAAGAGAGGACCAGAACCACTTTCCAAAAGTGGTGTACAAGGTGGGTCTATTAAAAAAGTAAACTTTTCTCCGGATACTTAGCTTAGAAGAACATAAAAGTAAACTTTTTATAAAAGAAAGAGGATGAACAAAAAAAATTCCTATACTTTTTTTTGTGCACCGTGAGGAAGGGAGAGGACACGTGTAGCGGATACTTTTTTTATCTGTCAAAAGGTAGAAAAAAATAACTTGACTTTTCCAAATTGGACGCTTTGTTTGTTTCAAAATGAATTGAATTAGTAGAGCAGATTGTGGTGCTGTGTGAAACAAGACATTTTACAAATTGGAAATCGGCAGCAGATGCCGATGCCGATTGTACAAGTCAATAATATTAGAAAGTCTTCACTTGAAAGAAAGTGTTTTTATTGACCGCAAGACGCTCCGAAAAGATAATCGCAATCACAATTGGAATGCTCTGCAGGATAATGATGATGATGATGATGACGACGATGCGTGTTGGAAACTCATTTTGGTAAATCCCAGAAATGATAATGATATCGATCGACATCAACATCGACCTCAGTTATTAACCTGAAACTTCCTAGTTTAAGCTCTATATCCTTTTTGCAAACAAACAATGAATATTATGAATTCAGAAAAATCTACATCTCCATTTCACTTCGCCACAACAGCACCAGCTACAGCCAAAGCTTTAGCTCCTCAAGCTATTCCAGTTCAGATCAGGAGTTTGCATCTTCTTTGGTCATTTTTAAAAAATTAAAGTGATTTCATCCAAACCCCCTTAAAGATGATGGCTCACTGCCTCTCTTTTCAGATGCGATGTAATCGCATCACATCCCAGTCCACTATTATGACTATGACGATGATTATTACGTGAATGTGATGTCCAGGAGGAGAACTTATCCTAGAAGCGGAAAGCTGTACGTAGCTCGGAGGAAAGTACTACTACAGAGAAAAGAACATTTTTTTCAGAACAAGATTTTCCTCTCTTTCTCCGTTTATGTATTTTCAGAGGAAAAAGCGTTTCTGGTGATGTGATGGTATTCATCCATGCATGGACGAATGAATGCACATTTTCGCTTCCCATTATCCCATCCATTATAATGCATTATTATTATGCTCAGAGCAGCATTTAACCGTCAGGCACGCACGCATGCATGACAAGAACAATGAAAATATTCTTTTAGGCTGTGGGCAGACTAGACCAAAGCAGACCATAGACCAGCAGTCCATCTGTTACTACTACTACTACTACCAAAGAAGAATAAGAAAATAAGCCTTTTCCACTTCTTCTTCCACCATCACCATCACGACATCGCCAATTCCATTTTCGAAAAAGAAAGTAAGTCTTTTTTACAGAAGGATTCATGTTGCTAGTAGCTATTCCTTCTCCTTCTACATATTCTGTAGATGATGATGATGATGAAGATGAAGAGGGAAGATGTGGTTTGGTGATGCTACACTGCCTCCTCTTCTTCCTCCTCCTGTATCATTATCAATTCAATGCTCAGCTTCTTCCAAATGACTACTTTATAGCTCTCCCTTCATTATGGCAGTTAGGACAGCGCTGGGGAATGAATACAGAGGACTCCATTATAGTAAAAAATCGTAAGTTTGCTTAAGGCTTTGGCTTGGCTTGACCTCGTCAAGAATGAAAATTAGTAACATACCTTCAGAGTCGCAGAGTCAGGGAAAATCATTCCAGAGATAAATCTCCAAGTATAAATTGTATAGCGCCTTTAAACTTTCAATTTTAATTGAGGATAACGACACTGCATATTTTAATGGTATCGTTATCTCTGCTAACGGAATGAATGAGTAAGTGCCTTATTGATTCCCCTCCAGTGTACTTAAATCCAAAAATTACCTTTGAATTATAATACCCACCACTGTCAATACTACCTGCACCTCCATTATGGCATGGAAACGGTATTTTCACTTTGTGTACCGTGTGCCAGCCAGAGTCAGTGTCAGAGTGCTGTTCCTTGTTGGCAATTCTCAAATGACCTAAATTCAACATCTTCAAAAAAAATCCTCCTTCAAACCGTAGTATGTACACCGTAAGTACAACCAAAGCGAAAGCATTCCATATTGTAGAAAAAGGGACAAATTGGTGACTTAAACTAAGTAGAAGAATAAGAACATACATGCACAGCTCTCAAGAAATCCATGCCTCGTTCGTTCGTATTCCCTTCCCAAACTTTTCTTTACTCTCGTTTCCTTCTATTCCACAAAGGGAAAAAGTAAAAGCTCAGCCTTCTTGAATGCATTATTAATCAAGAAAGGGAAAGAGAGAAAGGAAGAAATAAGGTTAAAGTTAGAAGAGTTAGATTCGGGTTACTACCAACATAACACCAACTACCAACCAAAAGGGAAGGAAGAAAAACATTAGACGTCCTTCTCCATTTCCAGAGTATTTTTTGGATGTGCCCAGACACGTTCCATAAATAAAAGAGGATATATGTAGTCAATCTACAATTGTATCATATTCCCTTGCACCATGCTATGCTATATGCCATATTATCATGATGATTATCATCTTCATGTCTCACGTCCCATTGTTTCGATTGGCTTATCTTTCATTTTTCACCCTATTCTTGGTCATTTCCAACACTTTTGTTCATTGTAAGTAGCAGTAGTAAGTAGTGGGGCTATGTATGTAATGTCCATGTCAAGTCGTGTCCGCGAAACATTAGGACATGGACATGATATGATCCCTCTTTGATATCACATTTCCATTCTACTTTCTACTTATTATCCTCCGGCCCATCAAAATCCATGTTAAGCCAATACATCTCCCTTTTTTAAGCGAAACGATTTACAATGGCGGTAGTGGTGGTGGTGGTATTCTCTGAACAGAGATAATAATGGTTCCACTTTTCCCATTTCCAAAAAAAAATCTCAAAGGGACTCTGAAAATTGTGTCAAATCCCGATTCAATATGATGGGATAGTAATAGTGATGATGATGATGACGATGATTCCTCTCCAGTAGCAACCTAAGTATTTTTTCACTTTTTCTGTTTCCCCCTGCATATTTTAAGTGGGACACAATCGTGATATCCATGTGATATGAATAGGGAAAAAAGTTTTTCAGAGAGGAAAAAGTAGTTCGAGTTCGATTTCCATCTCAGTTCTAGTAGCATTCACACTCCATTTTAAGGAATATGTGTGTGCTTTTACAAGTTCCAAAAGGACCACTAGCACCTTCTGAGCAAAACCAAGACCATGCATGGATATGGACATATGGATAGTTCTTTTTCCTGTCAGAGAAGAAGAAGAGAAAACTCTTGTCTTTTTTATTGAAGAGTATAAAGGCCTATTTTTTCCCTTTCGGAGTCACATTACAAGCCATCAAGATGCTTCGTTATGGATGTGTGGAATAAAAAAAATCCTAGACTTTTTTTCTTCTCGTGACATGACTAGAAATTATCCTTATCTAAAAAGTACTTTCTCTTTCGAACGAGTACACGAGCTGAGCATCCTCGTCATGATCATCATCAAGAGTGGAGAAAAGACAGAGAGGAGAGCTGGAGCTTAAGCTCGTCTTTCCTCTTCTACCGCATACCTAGTTCAGCCTTAAAAAATGTACGGATAGAGATAGATACTCTGTTCCCTCCACTCGATGGATTGTATTTGTATCATCGTATGATCATCATCAACGCTGTTATTACATATACTTATTTTTTTGGAAACGAAATATGAAATATCCAAAAAGAATTGAAGAAAACCATATCGTAGCTGCAACAGCAGCCACTACTGTACCACCAGCACCACTACCAAGAAAAGAAATTTATAATTCAATGGGAAATATTTTTTTGGTTCTCATGAGGCTCAGAAAAAAATACTTTTATCTTGGACCTCCTCGACCACACAACTTCCGTTTTCCATCTTTTCCTTCCCTCGTGTGAGATGTGTAGATGTGTTTGTGTGTGAAACTTACGACTTGTTTTTTTCACGCAGAGAATAACCCAGATTTTTTTTCTGGGAGAGATGATCGAAGGAAGAAGATGGAAGGAGGATGTTGTTGGTTGCAGTCCGAGGAAAACCAGGTCAAGTCAAGCCAAAGCCAAGCTGAGGCATGCCATGTGGATCCAGAGCAATATGGACTGAAATGAAGAGAGTGAGAGAAAAGGGTCTACTAAAGTGTAGGCAGCTAATCCTCCTCTGTCCCATCCTATTTTTTCCCTTTCTCTCTCTCTCCGGAGTTTTCCCTTTCCAGGTAAAAAAGAAAAGTTCCATAATTGAGAAAAAAAGCTCATCTCGAGAAAAAATACAGGGGATGGATTTTATGGTTTGGATTTAACTCATGTAGGAAGGAAGCTAGACCCTAAACTATACCATGTAGTATTGGCGGTAAGTCATATCCAAAGATAATTTTTTTGAAAGACCCCGTCGTGGCCAAAGTCAAGTCAAGAAGGCCACATAATTTTCCAACGAGAATTTCCTCTCTTCACCGCTGCTCGCGAGAATGAAGAATGGAGAAAGTACTTTTTTAAAAAAAGTAATCTCCTTAGAGACCCGTGACTTGAAGGTATACTCATTTCAAAATGTTAATGATGCTCACCGTTGACAAATGAAGGATCTGTAGTATGAACTACTGAAGACATATACATACGTCGATAGCTTTAATCCACAATCCAGATCCATACTCTCATCTCAGACGTCTCCATTTTATTATTTATGGGCGATGCATACATACCTATAGTCATAGTCTGGAACAGTGAACGTGCTCATCTCAATAGCACTCATGTTTCTCGTAGGATGTCTTAATTTCATTTTATTAAAATCCGTCTTGAATAGAGATCCGGGAGGAGAGTATTAAGAATTACTACATACAGAAGATGATGCGGAGCTAGAAGAAAGACGAAGAAGAAGAGGAGCGGCAATGGCGAATGAATAAAAAATTAAGGAGCTGAGTTACTCGATATACATGTATTCCTCTAGGAAAGAAAGACCTGAGCATTTTTTTCTATATTTACCCAAGTTTATACTATGACTATGGCTATGATTCAAGACTCGTGATCAGAAGGAGAAGAAGGAGGAGGAGATGAAACTGTTTTGAATTTAAATTACCTTCAAAATATGGAAATGATCTGGGATGCTTTTGCTTTGAGAAAAAAAATCGAATTTTGTACTTTTTTCTCTGCTTTCAATTTTTTCTCGTTCAGCTCAGCCTTCATGTTTCAATTTCAGGATTTATTTTTCCAGAAAAAAAGAGAGAAAGCTGTATTACATTACCAACATATTTATTCATCAAAGAAGGGAAAATAACTTGGGCTGGGCGGCAGGAGCTCTGCTGGATAGACAGGGTGGAATGAATTTTTAGGGATTGACTATATTCCTCAGGAAGTGAAAGTCACTTAAAAACTTTTTTCTTTCCCCATTGACATTTTTACTTATAATGGTGATAGTTCCAAAAAGTGCGAGGAAGGAGTGGGCGGGGGAGAAGCAAATCTGAATGAATGAATAGGAAATATAGAATTTCAAAAGAAAAAAAATCTCAGAGCAATTTTCAAGTCTAAAGAGGAGAAGAAGACGAAGAAGGGAAATCCAAGATTACCACTTTGACTTTAGACTTTCTTCAGAAAATTGCTTGGACTAGGTGGTTCTCCCTCCATTGGGAAACGAGATTTTTTCGAGAAGAACACAACAACAAGAAACTCGAACGACTCTCCTGGATATCCGCAACTTAATGACTTCCGTTCCAGTCGATCAAAGTCGAACTAGAAAATGGGAAAAGAGATATTTACTGGGCCGTGTGGTCTGCAATTTTTGTGTACATACCTGCCGTCAACGACGACTAAGTAAGACTCAACACGAAGATACGGAATTTTTCCTTTGAAAGGAATTCTAACATGTTGAGAAAATGCACGAGTGAATGAGTGAATGAACGACAACATTCATGTTCCACCACCTTTATCACGATTTCTCCCCTCGTTTCTGCTACACTCATTTTCTCCAGTTTGCTTTTTTTCTTCTTTTCCGCAAAAATGGATTTGATTCAACCCAACCCTTCCACCGCAACTAACTCTAAGAAAAAAAAGTTCATTTCACAATGCAGTCCAGCTTCCTGTCTCTGGAATGGACTTCTAGAGACTGGAACTGGACGATGATGGTAGTGGCTACATGGTATGCATGTATGTGTGTCGTTGGACTGGACTGGACAAACTATAAAAGTTGAGCAAAGGTTACAGCCTCCTCCAGCAATTTGTAGTACGGGTTTAATGGAACACTGAACTTTCCTCTCGTTTTTTATTGGAATTAAGGAAATAACAGATTTTTCATTCAGGGCACATGTACTAATCCACCATTCCACATCACATCCCCCACCATACACACAAGAAAAAAACAGATTCAATTTCTAGCTCCTTTCGACTTTCTAGACTCTGGACTGGACACACCGCCACACTCAAACTCAAATGTATATACTTTGTACGCAGTAGAGGTAAAAGGTGTTTGACACGCTCATCAATTTTCGTCCAATATTTTTCCCGTATCGTTCTTTATGAAAAATGTCATGTCGAAGTCGAACCAGACCGCAATATCAAACAAGGAAATTCTCATTTTATTTTGGATAGTTCAATTCGTAAAATATATTTCCGAGGAGAATGTACTACACATAGTATGGTAATAATAATTCAGTTATCTTATCAATATTTCTGTACCTGTTTGATTCACACTATGGTCATTTTACAGATGTACTCTTGCCCTTTCGAACAAAATGCGAGCATTGTTAAATTGCTCTTCACACACTGGAAATGGAATTGCATTATCCTGTTTTTGTTTCGTTTCTTATGTGCCCTCCTTTTACCAGCCAAGCCATAGAGCCAGAGATATTGATAAAACAAGATCGTATCGTATCCGCGTACAGTTTTTTTTTTGACAGGAAGCACACAACAGTAACAACACAATACAATTCACTTTTCATGTCCTTTCCTCCTTTCTCCAATTTTGCTCTTCTTTCTCTCCAATTTCCTTATCTGTATACTGGGTTCCGTAAAACTTCAAAAAAGGGCACAAAAAACATATTATGTTTAGGTTATCATTCTATTATATTCACTATGCATCCCGATCGTATCCTACTGCCTGCATCCCACTTGATTTCTTCCGGAAAGTAGACATCTGCTCTTTTACTTTCACTTGTCTTATTCAAAAAATAAAATATGTTGAATGTTGATGCTCC
>JAHZNI010000812.1:0-13220 GCA_027744415.1 Seira ritae
TCCACATGGCTTCAGTTGTATATTATTCCATTTAGATAAAACCTTCGTACGTCATGCAAAAAATAAATCGTTGAGTCGCGGACCCCTTTAATTAACGAGTTTAATGTGCAGCACAGTATTTTTGTTGATGTCCGTATACGCGTACATTTTGGGACGCATGAAAGTAGAACGAATCAGGAGTTAATTTGTAGATTAAATCGCGTTATCTTGCTACATCGGAAGGGTTGTTACTTGTCACTCATTTGCTGTGAAGGGTTAAATCTTTTTGTAGTCACCTTTCATCGTATTCCTTTAATATTTTCACTAAGATACTTGAAAAAATTGAGAAAATATGAGAGAGCTAAAAATGTTTACATTAAGAATTATTTCCATTTTCATTGTTCTTTCTCTCATAAATTATGTTTAGTTCATCAGAATATGTCCACCATTAACAATTAAAATTACGTCTACTTCCCATTTCGAGAGACAGAAAAAAATGTAGTTAATCAAAAACCTAAATTAACATGAAAGAGGAAATGAGCAGAGAGCTGCAATCTTATCTTATCAGAAAATGATTGTGGGAAAAATGACATTCAAAATTAAGAAGACAATAGAGAATTGGCTCACGCTACCGAAAAGTGCTGAACTTGACTATTGCAAGTTCAAGTCAAAAGAGAAAGAAAGAGCGAGAGTCATTATGAAAGTATTATTTCATTCCATTGAGAAAAACTCTTTTTTCGTCTCACCAGCACTTTGCTATCTGTTGCCTATAATTATCGTAACTGATATCATCAGCATTCTCAGCAGTAGACCAGCCTTCTTTCATTTCAAGGATAATTATTACCCTGAGCTTTCAGCCTTTCCCTTCTCCACTCCACATGCTGATGTTGATGATGATGATGTGCTTTGCGCGCTACTCCAAAAGCGTTGAAGCCAATTGCAAAAGGCAAGACTCCAAATCTAATGAATCTTGTGTTGCCGTTCTTCTTCGCTCGTTCACAATGAAATAAAAACCCGTATGAATATAAATAGTCACATAATAGATTATGCAAGTGCATAAAACTGTAAAAACCTAAGCTTCCCTTCCTTTTTCGATTTCCCTTTTCCATTAAGATTTGTATTATTTCTCCCAAAAATAACCCTGTTCCGTGGTTTGCATCACATACAACAACATGTAATTCGATAGCAAACTTTTACAAGCCAATATATATGCTTTATATGCATTATGGCATGGAGAAAAAAGAACCCATTTTAAAATTATTATGAGAGTCGAGTGCATGACCAGAAGCCAGGAACTCTTCAGTTTGAAAAAATAAATGATAAAGAAGTTGAGTTCAGAATGTAGATAATCTACTCAAGTTGCAGGAGCATAGCATACAACAACATAACACGGAGCAGCGCAGTGGTGAGTAAGCAAGCAAGCAAGTATAGTAGTTCATCTTAATCGCAATAATTTCTCTTCCCCTTTTCCATCCCAAACATTTCTGTGAACAAGAAAAAACGAATAAATGCCACAAATGAAAGGAGGAGAAGAAGGAGAAAAATCGACTTTTGTGGGTGATGTTGATGATGTACTTTGAACATGCAATTTGGTAAAGTCATTATCATTTTCGTGAATTTTAAGTGCATTGTATGCTCTCAAAAAGATAAGAGAAACGAGCTGGCCATGCAGGTCTGCAGGTGATGTTGATGATGTACTTTGAACATGCAATTTGGTAAAGTCATTATCATTTTCTTGAATTTTAAGTGCATTGTATGCTCTCAAAAAGATAAGAGAAACGAGCTGGCCATGCAGGTCTGCCTGTCATTTGCAGATTCCGAGTCCATGAAAATAAAGAGTTTATCGCAGTAGAGGCTGGCTGACTGGTCACTTGAGATATATTTGCGTTTAAGAAATGATATCAAAGTTTACTCGTTTCAGTTATCAACAACAATTTTATTGCTTTCCTCTATCTTAGGTTAAAATCAATTTTCACTGTTATATATGGTTTCAATACGTCCAATGGTCAACACGAAATGTCGAAGTGGTGTGATGATGACTTATTTGATATATTTAATCTACAATCCTTCCCCTACAATACTATTGATTTCCTAATTGGTTTATTTATTGAATCCCGGATCGTGATGACACTAATCTTTAAAGTGAGTGAAAGGTGATGTCAGAAGTCAATCTCCGGTTTTCAGGATCACAAATGACGAGAGGCAAGGGGTTATGCTTTGCTCAAAATAAACAAAAAACTAATATAAAATTATACGAAAGTCGTTAGTTCCGAAATTGTTTATTTCAATTAGATCGGATTCAGTAGCCATTACTGTGTGGGCATATGAGAAACCCGACAATTCCACTTTTAGTTTACTCTTACTCCTTGCGGTGCATTATTATTGGGATGCATATAAGGCATTTATAATGTACGAAATGGATATACTTTGCTGCGTGTAAGCATAAAAGTACGTATTGTGCATGGAAAAAAGAGAAACATACACGCACGCAATAAAATTCAACAATTCTCCTCTTTCCCTTCCTTTTCGGAACACGCAGTTCAAAATTCTCGTCTCGCTTGACTGCGACCGACCGACCGATCTATTCATATTGGATTTTTTCTAAAGCTTGAGCTTCAAACAAGCTGCCATCCAATGCAAAACAAAAAAGAATATATGTATATCTTTTTATGGGCAAGTACATGTGTACATAGGTAAAAACTATTATTGTTATTCTTGAAATATATGTGCATCTACGAAACTCCTTTATTCAACAAAAATAATAATCAAGAAAAATGAGCATCTTTTGCTCTGATACTTTTTCCATTATTCAGATGTGTTCTTCTCTCAACTTTTTGATCCTTGTTTGTCGGCTTTTACGACCTTATCCACACATTCTCGAGATTTTTTTCGTCGAAACTCTATACATACGCATTACATCAACTGTCTGCGCTAATACTATTCCCCAGGAAAATAATTTTTATCAGAAAAAAACTTTTTTTATATGGATATAGGGATGATAGGCAACTAAAAAGTAGGGAGAGGGAGACAAAAACAACGACAGAAACAAAATTGCTGCATTGAGGAAGACGACGATACTGGCCAAGAAGTCACTATATTATTGTCATGTTCACTCGTCCGTGAAGGAAAAAGCAATAATATGTATTTCTTCTCAAGTAAAGTAGTGGGTATCTTGCGTGAATACACTTGTAAAAAAATTTTGTTCTGGCTAGTATACCTTCATTTTACAATGTTCATAGTTCATACTTCCTTTGGAGTTTGTCGTCGTGTGCATTGTATAGATTTTTTTAAGAGAGCAATTTATGCGATCCTTGGGCAAAGGAGAAAGATGAATGGTATAAGTGCAGTATTTTCCACATATGGACATGTGTTTTATGTTCGTTCGTCTCGAGCTCGAGAGAGAGATGAAAGAAAGAGAGGAGCTAGCTTATATTTTATTTACGTACGTATATTTTTTGAGGGATCTCTTCTTGCTCTCTCCATCTCTCTCCCTGACAAGCAGAAAAAAGGGAGTTCCTCATCTCTCTCAGCAGTCACTGACTGAATGACTGACTCAATAGACAACATGAACATGCTACATGAGAGTTTACACTTTTCTGATACGATGCACAAGCAAATAATGGAATGGCAGAATGAATACAGACAAAAAATGAGAAGAATCAGGATATCAGTGTAATCCATCGCTGGAAAAGCGGAGCAGGGAAAAAATGTGAGGATGCTGGACTTTTTTTTTATCTTGAACACAAGAAGACATTCACCGTGTCCTCGGTTCATGTTGCAAGGCTAAGAGCCTAATTTCTATATTGAAATAAGACTGCTTCTATGAGTACGTGTCCTCGGTTCATGTTGCAAGGCTAAGAGCCTAATTTCTATATTGAAATAAGACTGCAGTATATGCAGAGTATGCAGTAAGAGTATTGAGTATATGCAGTAAACAAAACACGGATACTTTGTCTCCAGTTCAGAAAGGGAAGTAGGTAGTATTAATACTGGTCCTTTTGGTATGCTGGATTTTTATGAGATGTGCTTTAAATTCATATGCCTTCACATGCATAGTGGCAGGCTGTAGTATTATGCTTGCATGCAAGCATGAATTAGATTTGTGTATGACTAGTAGATACATTTACATATATGATATGTATTTGCTAGATTTGTATTTGAAATGTCTGGAGTGATAAAAACTGAATAAACAAGTAAATTACCCTACAAATGTATTTAGACACATATGGACTGAAAAAAGGGTCGCAGTCGCGAGCATTCCATGGTTCACTGACTCAGAAAAGGATGTGATGATGATCCATGGAATAGAATTATTGCGCTTTAGCCCACAAAAAAAGTATATGCTGGGTTTGGTTTACTTTGAAGTTAGCATGAAGGAGATGTAAAACGATAAAAATTACACTCTCCAAACAAACAGTGAGAATTCGATAAGTTGAGGTCTTGATTTGAGTTGAAGAGAAAATTGAAAAATTTACTTGATAAGGGAAAGCCTGACAGAAATTAAAATTCACTTGCTTGGTAGGAATTGAGCAACGAAGAATGCCACAAAAGGGTAAAAGGCAGACAGGCGGGCTTGTGGAATTCGATGTGGACACATCTGCTTCGTTCAGAATCTTTTTTCTTTCAGGACTCTGTGGCAGGGAACGAACCGAAGATGGTCTGATACCCCAACGTCATCTTGTTTCGTTGTCATTAACTGGAAAAAACTTTACTATTGAAGTCTAGCAAAAGAGCTGTACAAAGTGGATTCATATTAATTTTTATTATGAAATTTCGAGGATAAAACTATCCTTACTTTGATTTGTTCTTTGTAAAATCATCTTCCAGGGAATTGTGATACTGCAAAATACAAATAAATTATAATTCTTTACCAACTTCGAAAAATGTTTGCACAACATGCTTTTTACTTGATTATACTTATGTATGGTATAGTAGTTTCGACAGCGGTATTTGTGCATGGAAAACTAAGCTAAAACTATTACCTAAAGAGGACAACAAAACTAATAATTTCAGGAAGCGAGAATAAACACTACATAGTATTTTTTTTCTAGGATCGGGCTTGTCATAGCACATTTATTCCCAGGAAAAGGATGCAGCGTAAAAGAAGAGCTCAAAGCGGAGAAGAAAGTGCAATATATTTTCCTCCAAATCCTAAACAAAACACTAAAACATTACATTGGCTTACATCAATTTTCTTTGAGTAAACTCTAAAAAACTAGAAAAGATTCCACTGCTGCAATGTAGAAAACAAGAAATGAAAGGCTGATTCTTCTTCACAGAAAGGGAAAGGACAATATCAACCAGTCACAGGGAATGCTTTCGCCTTCTACCAAAATATAGACATACCTACATAGGTATTTCCCTTCTAGTCAAGCAAGCAAAGCACACACACTCGTTTTTTGTTCGCTTTTGAACTTTTCCAATGCCAATGAAAAGCACACGGTTTGGAGATGAAACTAAATTATTAAGCAGATACAGAATGGCTTGACGATCTATGGGAGTGGGAGTAGGAGAAGGTAAGGAAGACAACCGGCATATTACTTTTTCCTCCCTCACAAACTTTTTTCTGCTTGGTAAATGGACTTGGGAAATAGTAACCCACCTACACACACTCATATCAAAAGATGCTCTCAGCATGAGCAAATTTTTTTTCTCCAGAATATTGCGGAACCAAGAGTGGTTTGTTATTTTCATGGCATTTTGGTATTTCACGGAATCAAGCTTGTGTGATCATAATACTATNTTGTTATTTTCATGGCATTTTGGTATTTCACGGAATCAAGCTTGTGTGATCATAATACTATGTAACAGGAATTCCGTAAAAATCCATTCACCTTTTTCCTAACTTATGTAGGTGGTGTGGTAGTTCAGTTGCAAGAATAATCAATAAATCTGCGACACAGTGGTGGCAGCAGGACAATTTCAATAAAAAGACCTTATTATGAAACAAATGGATGTTTCAAACTGTTATATTGCCTACATTACATTGGTTGAAATGTTAGTTTCTTCATGATAAATGATCGGCCCTAATTCGTTTGCATGAGTATTTTACAGTTACAATGTGAAATTTATACGCTCTTCCCAACACCTTTTTTGTGTGTTTTTGGTGAAGGAAGAGAGGGGAAGTTGAGAGAGCAGAGAAAGGGGAAAAGAAAAATTGAGAGAGAGACTCACACAGAAGAGCTCATACTGTTTTGGTGAATTTTGGTCGCTTTTCAAATACATATCTTTGAGTAGCAGAGTGAACATGCTGGCTGGAACTAGAACCCCAGTGATCCGCTATTTTATATGAAAGGGCAGCATGAAAATGAAACTTTTCCACATTTACATTACCGATGCTCTATGCCTATGCGTGTGGTGCGGTTACTGTGCATTTCTCATATTGTAAAAGTACCAATAAAGCATGAAATGTACTTTTTTTCCCTCTTTGACTACATACTATAAGATGAGGAAGTTGTAAGTTCTGTTACTTTTTCCCATTTGTATTTATATTACGATTTCGCATATTTTTCACGTTTTCGAGAGAAAATATTAAAGGAAAAAGCCCAAACATATTTTGTTGCACGAACGCCACAGCATTTTTATGTTACTCTTCATCCAAGTAGTAGTACTGTGTGTGCATGAAGTAAAAGGGAAAGGAACCGGAACAATAGAAACCATTATAATGGAATGATTTCGCACAGATACAAATTCATACATAATATGCGGAAACAGGATTGACTCCATTCTGATTGCTATATCACATTCGTCCATCCGCTGCTCCCTCTCTGCTCTGCTCCTCCATAATCATGTCACGCAAAAAAGGAAAAGGAGTCTTATGGAGAACTTCCTCCCACAAAGAGAGGATAGAGGATAGAAAGAGGGGGAAAGGAAAACAACAAACATGTAATTGTATCACTTTACCGATTTTCTTCTTTTTCTAGCTTTTTCCCTCTTTCCGTCTCTCGCTCTTCAAGACATTACCTACGATTTTCTCCGACCTCATATGTATTCATGTAAAATAAAACCGTATTTACTCTTCTCCGTTTTCCCGAGGAAAATTGTCTTATTCAAAATACAAGAAAATCGAATCAGTGCTCGAATGGTGGTTATGTTTTAGTGTGGTGTAACTTTTATGTATTTTCCTTTGAATGAACATTATTATTATTACTATTATTTCACATGGTATCCATTTGCAATCACAATCACCATTGATCAGCCATTTTCTTTTTCTTTCCTTGTGGCTTGGCTTAGGTCTCCGGTCCATGCACCTTAGTCAAAATCCTACGCTTTCTTTTTTATTCTGTGAAATTCCGAGTTTTATCCACAGTTTACCTCTCCGTATGTATGTTTCTTCGTAGGAAACAATCTTTTTGGAAATAGTTGGTTTTTTTGTTTATGGTAATGCAATAATGTGCTCCGTATTATTTGGAATAGTTTCGTGTTTGGGAACTTGAGATGAAAATATAAGAGACTTTTATAGGGGAGGAATGATAGTTTAAATGAAAGTAAAAACGAACGATTGTGTTAGGCACACACAAGAAACAATCCATTTGACTTGCTGTCTTTCCTACCTATCCATTTTCTTCCATCTTCTTTTTTTCCTTATTTTCTTTTTTTCAAGTCTTCAGACAAAATCCTCCCGTTCCCATTTGCCGTTTGTATTTAATGGGCCATAAATTGACTTGACTATTACTATTCGTCGTATTTTCCTCGTTTTGCTTTTGTCTACGTTTATTGTGTTACAGAGCTTTTGGGCTGTTATGAGTGTGTGCTGATGATCGTACCATATATTTCTGCTTTTTAGACGCTGCTGCTGCTATAGCTATGCTGTCTCTTAGACATTTTCCTCTTTTCTTTGATGATGCATGTACATAAGTAGGTATGTACATTATATGCTTTCTTCGGCGAAGAAAGGGAGAAAAGAGACTAACACTATGACTATGGGTTAAGTGTAGTGATGCGATGCAGCAAGCAAGTAGTAATTTACACAATTGTTTGTCCTTTCTGTCGTTTTTAGATGAAACGTAAGCCTTTTTACTCACTTTTCTCAAGGTTTCTTACTCCTTTTGCAGGACGTGCACAGCCGTTTGAGGACGAGGTCATGCAAAATGAAACCCAAAGATAAAAAAGATGTTTATTGCTGGCCTGGATGGCTATATCAAAGTTGCTCTCAACTATGCCTCTTTAAGCATAAATTTTTAAACCATAATGAATAATGATGACTCAACGATGTCATAGCAAAGAAGGAAGGACAAATTTTCTTGCCTTGGTTCTAATCGTTATTTTGGAATTGCAAAATGCTACTACTGTAGCCTACAACAATCCTGTCAAAATCCAATGACAAAGGAAGTATAAAGGCGAATAAACTGATGCATTTGTAGATGCAATAATTTTTCAATGAAATCAATCAGTCACAAGTCACAACTTGCCGCAACTACATGTACATACATAGTACTACTCTCCACAATGCGCGGTCTGAAACAGGGAACCTTTTTTGAGTGCTTTGCCCACGGCCCACGACATAAAATTGGTTGTTTCAAGATTCTGCTTCGTCAGCATGTTTTCTACTCTCAATGTCGGTTTTTGTTGGAGATGGAAAGTATGGCATGTCATCTCACGGCCTAACCAGGCAACCTTAGGGTATGGTACGAGTAGGGTTTAAATGCAATGTAGTCTTAACAAAATGAATTAATCATCTGCCCTGTATATCATCGATAATGAAATTAAAAATGATCCCGACATTCTTGTCCATTAGAGTTTCCATATTTCTATAAGTTTCCTTCATTTATATATGCATGCACACATAGTAATAAGAAACCAAAATTGAGATTGAATTTAAATGCAGATCTCAACAAGAGAGAATACTGTTTTATTATGTCCTTCGCACCTCAAGAGTTTGGGGCTATGTAACTCCAAAAGTTTAACCTGAATTAATTACATTATTTAACAACTTTGAACTAACCTATAACGATTTTTATTGTTAGATTAAAAGTTAGCAGATTAGATTAGTCCACCTAACAATTAGTGAAGGTTCAGGTAGGCCAACTTATCTAATGTTTTCTAAAGGCAGGAATAACTGAATTGATATCCCTACATCAAACATTGAAATTCAAATTACAGAGGGTTTGACTTGACATAAATAATGTTTAGTATCACTCGGCAAAAAATCATACTCTTTTAACTAGTTTTTCAAAGAATATTTTTACAATATTTGTAGGTACTAGATAATGTACAGGTTAGTAAGTGTATTTACTGGCTTTTGTTGACGATTTCTCTAAGAAATATTTTACGTCTTGCTACGTATTTTTTAATTCGAAAGAAACACAAGGTGCAAAACAAATTGATACCGAAGTAATGACTCGGATACAGAGTGCGTTTTCGCTTTGCATATTCTGCAAGCTTACTCTTCTTAAAGGTACAATATTCTGTGCGAATTTGATTTATTCTAACGGACATTTTAAGATAATTTTAATATATTAAGTCAATAGATAATGGTTACTCATGGTCATCTCCTGATCGTCCAAGCCTGGGTGAGTAATGATCTGACCGACCAAGTCTTGGGGAAAACGGTGGACCACTCACGTCAAGTGGTGGCTGCTGTGTACTCTTGGTATGTACACTGTGCTCTTCATTTCTCGCATAGCGCGAAGGAGTGTCGTCATCGTCAAGCTCTGTTGAAACCATTTCTCGAGATCGGCCTAGCCTAAAATAAATATGTACATATTTTCCTGGCTTGGGTACACATCATTAATGGACTTCGTACAGAAACCAATGTTTGATGTGGATATGGCATCGCTCACGCCAACCACCATCCAACTCTTTTTTCATTCATGCGACTGAGTAAACAATGATCAATATTTTTGAAAAGAGGTAGGGCTAGAGAAAAAAGTATATTTACCTTGGAGTCAAAGGCTGAGCTCGAGTATGCACAGAGATTTCCCCGGAACTTCGTCCTAATCTTGGAGTGAAAGTTCTCCTCTCTTTTTTACAGAAACAAAATTCGAAGGAAAAACACAAAGTTTAGGTGAGTTTAAAACATGCAAAGTGAAAAGGGATATTAGTGGTACTAATATATTTTATGTGGTATATATATTATCATATTACTACAGTTTATTTTTGAGTGGGGCTTAATGATATGTTGTAATGGATGTTCATGTTTTGGAGGAAAAAATGAGGTTAAATTGATGGTGATGTACCTCTGATAGGGACAATTGCCCAATTAAAATTGTGTAAAATTTTGACAAGTGTTCTTGTATCTAAAGAAGTGTGCTCAGAGGATTGAGGGGATTCCAAGTCAATGGAGCGCTTCTTCCTTCCAAGCCGTGGTCCAAACCACATGCCACCGCCTGCGTTCGGGGTTGCGGCATTCTTCTTATCAACTTCGAGGTTGTTATCGTCTTTGTCAGAGGTGGTGGAGAGTGAGGCTGATAACATCCCATCTGCAACAGTATCATACCATGGGGCATACTGAGCTTCGTACTCGTAGTAGGGATCCATGTACATGGGGAATGGCACGGGCACTCGTTTCCCCACTCGAGGAAATGGGATGAGTTGACGCTTCACTTCATGAAAGCCTACAAGGGGAGAAAACCGGATGCTCTATAAAAAATTAAGTTCTTTCCTTTTCAACTCAAGAGGAGATAATTCCAAAGCAATTGAAGAAGAACAAAAAAATCTTTGTTCCTACTTCCATCACGGCCGATCCTAGGGAATGGAATGAGACCTGGGGACATTCCACCGTTTGCTCGGCCAACTCGGGGAAAGGGAATTATTGAGTTTCCTTTCTCACTTTGCTGACCTAAGATATCAAGAAGAAATGGAAATTTACGACCAAAAAACTTTCTTTTGTTTAACGAAAAAACTTTCCAAACACTTTTACTTCAGGACTTTTTTCTCAAACAAAAAAGTACTTTACCATGAGCGCAGGATATCCCTGCGAACGTCAAAAAGGCCAACAAAATATTCATTTTTTCGATTCTACTGTTTTCAAAAAATTGTTTTAAAAACCAGAAATCAAGAAATTTAACAAAACAAAACGAATGACTTCTCCGAATTAGATCATTCGTCTAAGAAATTTTTCAGGTTGGTTTGCACAAGATAAGACTTTGCTTTCTTTCCAGATATAAACTTGCTTTGCTTCCTGAATACCCAACAGGGCACTGTGAGGAGAAATCAGTTCCCCCAGAGGTATTTATACCAATTCGTAGACTCCCTGAGGTTTCTGGCCACTTGGTAAGAAATTAGAGTTGTTACAAACAAGTTGACTTTATTTCAGCAAAAAAGGAACTCTTTAAGTTGCTTCACTGATTTCATTAAGGAACTTCTTATAGGAAAACGTGTGGGCACAAAAATCATATTAGACACGTCAGCATTGAGAGATTAACTTGATGAAAATTTATTGAGACCAGGGATCACCGGGAAGACATGCATTGAAGAAAAAAAATCTTTTCGAAAAGATAGAAATGATCCCTTTTCGGTAAACACGTAAGTTATAAAGGGTAGTATTTATAGAATTTATTTGTCTATATCAAAAAAGGTGTACGACTAAATGCATACCTCAGCACCAGCAGTGATTTAAAATACATGTCCATATGGTTCTCCAAGAGAAAAATTCTCCACAGGGTGAAAAGTTGGTGGAAAACATTTAAAAGACGTAACTGCGTGACGTTAGTTTTCACCTCGTATTCGATTGTTAGAGATAAGCCCATAATCTCCCTGATATCCTGTAATCCTATTGCACAAGTTGGCCCATCATTGTCTCATGCAAGATCACGAATTTAACTTCTCAACACAAAATGTAAAGCTTTGTTTTTCTCACTTCACAAATGTGAACAACCGTATTAGCATCAGATATTTGGAGGCGAAGCGAGAGAAGCTAAAAAGCTCCTCTGTCACTGCCACTTCCCTTTGTACTTTCCACTATTCATTCATTCAACCCTAACCTTACTATTTGTGTTCATTCTGTTCCAGATTCTAGAAAGAGTATTTTCAGATTTCCTGTCCATACAAAGTGTGTATATGCATCAGCGAACAATAGAGAATAGGCTGGAAGAAGAAATGTTAATGACGTGTGCAGCAGAATAAACTAATTTCGCGGGACAAATAGAGACGGTAAATTAAACTACGGAAGTCTGCATGGGGAAAAATGAAAGATGCCACATAAATGCTACCGCTTTATATGTGTGTTTCGTCATTTCCTCTAAAATTAGATCGATCGGATGTCGGGATGTCCTCTCTACTCAAATTCACGATTAAGCCATTTCAATGAGCTACATGTCTCATGAAATATATTTACTTAGATCTTGAGACTGCTCTCAAACAAATTATGTAAAAATTATTCTGTACAATATCTCTGGCAACAGTAGAAAATGAGCATAAAAATATAGCTTTCTTCTTTCGAGTGAGCAATGTAATGTTCCCACTCCACGGTGGCTATACCTACCACCGTACCACCACCAATGCTGCCATCATTAACCAAAATGCCATGATTAACATTTTCAGGCTCTTACCACCCAAGCAGCGGGGACAGGATTCAGGATCATTCTACCAAAATGAAATGAGTGTCGAGTTAATACGGCATAGAAACTTCAATATGAATGAATACACTCTAACCAGTCTAACCTAATAATTCTTTGTAACAAGATTCCCGACAGATCTTCCCAAGTAAATAGTGGAAAAGACCATTCGGATGATTTTTCACTCTCAGAAATCGGCTTAAAGATATGAAAAAGAAAATTACAGAGTAAAATAAAAAAATTTTAAATCCCTGCATCATCATGATCACCATAATACATCGATTTTCCGTACGACTTACACGACCTCCCTATTGGCTGCTCTTACCTGCATCACGGCACTTACATAACAGCAGTAATAATAACAAAACACGAAATAAAAATCTACCCTTTTGCACCGAAACTATAAAGGATAAAGACAGTAACAAGAGTACTTTTTTATCATTACGAAAAAGGAAAAAACGCTTTGTTCATATACTCCACACTACACATACAATGAAGTCATCTTCATCGTCATCATCGTTTTATTTTTACTTCACAAGAAAAAAGGTTCACTCACACCTTTGCTTGTCATCTCGTTCTCCCTTCCATGCTCGGTTTACTCGTTATACTGCACAATTTTACAAGTGGGAATAATACATACTCACAGGAGCTCGGGAAAGCCACGATAATGGTCCAAGGGAGCTCCAGAAAACAAGATGCTTATGGGAATGTGAATGCACAGAAATGAGCTTATATAAAAAACCT
>JAHZNI010000813.1:0-19775 GCA_027744415.1 Seira ritae
CATATGGCTCATTGCATGATTCTTCATCTTCATCCATCGCCTTCAGACTCTCGAGAAGGAATGAGTGATTCTCTTCAAACCCCACTTTTTTCTCAGATTGAAAGAGGTACCAGCCCGTGTACGTCAAGATAGCTTCTTTTTTAACCTTCAGCATCATCCTTTCCCCTTCTTCCCCAAGCAGCCTTTTTTTCTGCGTCGTACCACACAACCAAAGAAAGTGGCAGAGAGAGCATCCAAAATCCGAATTTTTCCTTCCACCTTCGATAATGCTGCTGATGTAGTAGTAAGCATCAACAGCAGCAGCAGCACCGACCGACACCATCACCCAACCTTTCTTCGTGCATACCTACTATGTAGCATACGGCGATATACACAAAAACATCCTCTCTCCTTTCTTTTTCTCTTCTTTTTTTGTCACCACACGAAAACTTGCAACCGCTTCTATTTTTTTCGCCGTACCAAAAAATACCAATCCATAGTGTGTTGGGGCTACCACACAGGCTTGGACTGCCACCACGACCCCACCGCACCGATACCGTCGCCGTTACCGCTTTATGCCTGCCTCGTGTGTTATATATTTATGTTCTTCTCCGCTCTCTCTCCACGTAAAACAGTAAAAGATTATGCATTCTTTTTCTCCCTTGATCATCCCATAATGATATGGTATGCGTTTTTTTCCTCTCAACTCAACGTAGAAGAAGCAGAGGATGGAAGTTCTCACAATCAGCCCAAGACATTTTTATTTTTCACACCCCAACAAAACATCCCTCTTATTCTGGACAGGAAAAAGGGAGAAGGAGGAACTTACCGTTCTACTATGTACGCGTTCATTCCTAAATGAGTCAGAGAATCATGGTGATGATTATGTGCTTGTTTGTAATATGGATTGCTCTTAATGTTTTTTTCTCGGGATGAAGACGGTGAGGAGGAAGAAGCATTAAAAAAGTGTATTTTTTTGTCCTCATTGGGCTGGCTGGTTGGTTCATGCGGTACTCTTTGTGTGTAGTGTGGTGCACAATGTGGAAAATAAGAAGTAGTGGGAAAGCTATGATTCCTATTTCATATGATGAGATGGTGATGATGGTGGGGAAGGATGCGATGCGATATAGTAGTAGAAGTAGTAGTAAGCGTAAGCGTACGTAGTAGTAATACTTGCTGCGGCTACACATTTTTAAAAAACCTAGCTTTCTTGGGCTTTTCCTTGGTTAGAGGCTTGGGCTGTTTCGAGGTCTCTGGAAAAAATATAGAGGAGACCAAAGGAAAAACCAAAAGCAATAAGCAGACAGTAGTGCATAGAGAATCAGAAAAGATTTTTTTATATTTTTTTTTCTCTGGGAGAAGAAGTAGCAGGAAAAAAGCTTTATATGTCAATATGTTGTGGGGAAACTGGCTCATTCAAAAATTCAGCATTTTCTGAGGTTGATCTTAGGACAGAAAAAAATTTTGTGGAGATGGTTGCCCAGTGCGGTTTCACTTTGCGTTGAGCCCGGGGTACCTAAGAGGCTTTCAGGAAGTTATTGGTGCAATCTGAGATAAAAATTAATAACTTGAAGAATAAATTCATGCACATAAATGATTTTCAGTAATAAGACTTGAAACCACAAGAATTGAGCTTGTACTGGAAATTATATAGAAACGAAGTGAAAGCAAAAAGGATTTTTAAGAGTTCCATTTTCCTCTGGAGAAAATGGGCTGGTCTTGAAAAGACCAACCGGAAAACCGCAAAATGACTTGTGCACTCAACTTCAAGGAGAAAAGGAAATATTCTCATTGAGACGGAAAATAGGAGGATCTTAAGAGGCAAAAAACGAAAGTTTCTGAGAAAGAAAGGCCAACCTGTGGCTGAACACTTTTTTCTTGACAAGACTCAAGAGATAAAAAGAAATCTTCAAAAAGAGGAAAAATTCAGGGTGCATGTTCAATAAGGAGTGGAGTGAAGGATGTGAAGAACGAGTAGAAAGAAAGAGAAAATTGTGGAACGAGAATGTGAGTTTCAGTTCACCCCGACCACTTGTGGTTTTGTGGTAATAAACTTTGCATGCATCCGCTGCTGCACTTCTCTGGTCATTTCTGAGACTTGGGGAAAGGGGATGGAAAAAGCGTGTAGCAGCTTTTCTTCTACGTGATCACCACATGTTGTCCATGAACTTTCTGGAGTGTGGAAGTGACAGACTTGTTTTTTTAATTAATTAAACTAAAAATGCTTTCGCCAAGTTTGAAATTAAAAAATACTGACAAGATATTAGTTATTCAGGAGAAATGAAAATTAAATGTGCGCGCGATTAAAAATAGACGGAAACAACAAAAAAGTTCTTTTCAATTAACTGATCTGATCAGGTTCTTTCATAAAGAAGCTTAATGATAAACATGGTTGGAAACACGGCATTTTTCCCGACGACGCTGCCGCCGGTAAGTTACTCAACATCTGAAACTGAACTCAATTTGATGATAAATGGTCCATGTCTGTTTGAGTATCAGGAGCTATTTTTACCAAGCCGACTTTTTAAAAATGTCCCTTCAAATTCCTTAGTTGATGACGGAGCGACTCCTCAATGAAATGATAACGGAAGCCCCAGTCAATTAGACATTTTTTATTCCCTTTATGAAAATTGTTTTAAATAACAAAGCAGGTTAGGTTTAAAATAATTTTAACAAGGAAGAGACAACATAAAATATTTGATTTAGCAGGTCATGACTAAAGGAATGTTTATATTTAGCTGTAGATTCGTAGGATTTCACATGTAATATATTTTTTTTCAGGGAAAAGCTTCACTCTGACAATCACAGTGGGAACGATGCCTCCACTTGTGTCCACCTACAACAAAGCAATCAAAGTGACGGTTGATGGTCCTCGGGAACCGAGAAGTAAAAGTAATTACTGTTAAATCAAGTAGTTTAAACCATTTTAAGTTTCAGCTGAGCCTAGTTCTAAGCTTTGGTAGAGCTTATTTTATTAATTTTTAGAAGCATTGTTCATAATGATTTTCATAAACATCAAGTTCATTCTACGACCTTGTCATAAATTGAAGTCGACGAAATTCCTCAAAGATTGTCTTTGATTTGCATAAAGAGGGCAATATACGTAACTATAATATAGTACCTTTACGTAATTTACCCGACGTCCTCGAGAAGGTGAAATGCTTTCTTCATTTTCTCCTTTCAAAATGCCTTACGTCGTAGTTTACAAACTTGTACTTCATAATAACTTTCCCCTTTCATCTCCCAATTTCCCTGGAAATAATCATTCTTCATTATTTCGATTCATAAATTAGAGTCACGATATCTCTAAAACTTTTGTATACCATCCATCTCTCCTCCCTTCTTCTCTCCATCGCATCATGGGATTCAGGAACTAGTCTGCATCACAATTATTACATACAATCGAAATCGACTGCGTCTCCTGGTATCTACCTGATTTTGTTTACTATACATACTTGTCTCAGGTCTAAACTACCATTGCAGTCAAGTGTAAGTAAGGAATGCATTCATTCAACCGTGCCAACAAAAAAAGTAGGAAACTTTAGTTTATTAGCTTCACTTTGTTCCAGAGAGAAGGGATGTGATGTAATATTTTCCAGTGTAGATTTGTGAACTGGAAGAAAGCTCTGTTGCATCTTATTGAGATGGTTTGGTTGCTAGGGGCAATATGAGACTCGTCTTATTTATATTTATTCTGCTGAAATTTCCTCCATCCATTTATTCCGTTTGGATCGGCAATTGGTTCATATCTGACATTGGTTGACCCGACAAACCATAAAATTTAACGTGATTTTTCGTGCGTACAACCTGCTCATCATAAATAAGGAAAACTTTTTCCCTCGAAAATAAGACATGATGAAATGCTATTATGTAGGTACTAGATAATATCAATCCGAATCCGATATCTACATGCATGTGGGAGCAAGACTGAAGCTAAAAGTCAGGGAGACATTTTCTCATTTTATTATTACGACATGGCTTATTTTGGGGCAAACCAGAAAACAAAAAACTAGGGAATTGTCATCATTATTGAATGAGTGAGCGAGCCCAACAAAAATAAGCTATAATTTTTTGTCGCGTCATCATCAGTCAAGTCAGCTCTCCTGCACTGCATAGAGTAAGTACATTGTATGTATCATCATGCCACATGAGAGAATCGTAAACAACTTTCACGACAAAAAATTCCGACCAGAAGAATCAACCAAGAAATGCGCTCGCTTTATTCCTCATTTTTATCGTCCTCCTTATATTTTTTCCTGGAAAAGGGAAAGGAAAATCTGATTTATTTTTTTGCTTCTCTTTTGCCCGATAATAAAAAGTGAGAACAAGACGGATAGATTTTTTTATAGATCCGTCTTAAGTTGCAGTATAAAAATGATACACTTATTTTACGAGCCACTGTCTCCAAATACGATATAGTTCCTCTTCTTTTGAAAAAAAAAATATTTTGTTATTGGGATGGATATCTTATAATACTTTTGCTGGAAAACACACAGAGAGAATCAAATCGTAAAAGAAAGTTTCCGAGTAATAAGTCAGGGTTAAGCAAAAGAACGGGACAGAGCAGAAGTCAATTTTCTTGATGTAATGTGGATCAAGGAAAAAGTTTCCGCTGCTGTGAAATCAAAGTTATTATTATGATTAAATCTTGTCGTCAGCACCATCGTAGTAGTATTAGCACACAGGGATTATCATGGGCTTTTCTGGGGTTTGGGAAAGTAGTCATACCACAGCCGACGGATCAACCTCCCAATTGCTACGAGTGTCATGGCGAGACCAAAATATAAAGGCTCCGCTGGGTGCAGTATAATACCCGAAGTAAAAAACTGAAATTGAATCCAAGAAATAGAATTTTTTGGCATGTTGCAGTTTACCCCAAACATGCGGTGTTGATTTCCATTCATCACGCTGATTCGGTGGTCTTTCATATAGGATCATATAAAATATTTTATTTTTCCAATGCTTCACCGTAAATTTCAAATGACGCTTTTCAAACTAATTTGTATTATGTAGTGTCGTGTTAATTAATGTTTGTGATATTAGAAATATTCTTATAATTTATTCTTATTATGGGCTTCTCAATAGGTTCATACTTGACTAGTCACGGCGGTCCATTCGCCCCATTCGGATTCGGACCGAGGCCACTACTTCCCCCAAACTTCCCAGCTGGAATCGGTGCTGCCCTGGATCCCCTCCGACCTCATGACTCTTTCAAACTTCCGCTTGGTAAGTATCTTCTAAAAGCTGGACAACCCAAAGCTACATTCCTTTCTCTTCCAAATTTTATATTTTACTACTGCAAATTTTTTAGCTTCTGAAGCTTACATAATCAATTTCATCATATGAAATACAAATTGAAAAAAATCATGAGCTCAAAGTAGAATGTTGC
The DNA here is from genome assembly GCA_027744415.1 of Seira ritae. Lineage (NCBI taxonomy): Eukaryota > Metazoa > Arthropoda > Collembola > Entomobryomorpha > Entomobryidae > Seira > Seira ritae. The sequence goes on from JAHZNI010000813.1 coordinate 5,369, forward strand.
ATCATCAAACAAGTCTTGACCGTTAAAAAATTCCCAACAATGAATAAGGACCAGGTCCAGTCCCCATCTTTGGGCTTTTACTACTGCTGCCATTCAACTTCCGTAATTTTCTTGATTTACTTGATTTTTATTCGGGGATCCTCTGGCGATCATCTCTTTATTACGAATGGACCAAATCTAGGTTCTTTCGATTCATCATTTTTTACTGCTTCAGAGAATCTTTTACGAGTTCTGACCCCAGAGAGAAAGATAAAAGTTTTTCTCCGAATGACGAAGTGAGCGCAAATGAATGAGTAGGTATTTTGAGCTCGTTTCTTTTCAACTTCTCGGCAATTTTTAAAACGGTACAAAGTGCTTTCAAATCTGTTTTACTAGAGCTCAAAGCATTATTCTTCATGAACAAAAAGCTGAGTAATTTCCATTTCCGCGATTTTCTTGAAATAAAATCATGCTTAAATGGAAAAAAGTCAACTATAAAAAACGAGTATCCTTCCGGCTATTCTACTATTACTTTCCTTGTAAAATAAAAACCGGATCAAAAAGCCTTTTTGCCTGAGAGCCCGAGTACAGTAAAAATTACTTTTGTATTTGAATTTCAACTTAAGATGATCATGAGACGACAGTAAGCCGTTTTATGCAGATCCCTTTTCACTATTACCACTTTTGGTGTTCTTAAAAGGAATTACAGTTTGAAAAAGTTTTTTCTTTAAATCTCTGACGACAGAGAGAAAGAACATAAAGCGCATTTTGTTACACGAAAATTCTTCTTTATAAGTGAAGAATATTGGTGACATTTTCATCATTTCACGTCTCATTAGGTTAAGTAGCTCTACCGTCATCTCATCATCATGATCACAAAATCTCCTTTTTTTCTTTACTTGTTCATGTTCAGCCAATGTAGCGGCTCATTTACTGACATTTAACTGTACACATGTCTTGAAAGGAAGATCATAGCTTTCTCGTCGTCACAATCACAATACTTTTAAAAAGGTGATCCGTTCTAGAGAGACTTGCGATGATAACAATGGTGATGGTTGTGATTGTGATCATGACTTTTTCTAAGAGTTTGCGACTATGGTTGACGATTAGGATGAAATTGATGACGTCGATTTACTTTGCATTATACACTACATTAGACTCTGCATGGGATGTCATTATCATTATCATCATATCATCTTAGATCAGGAGAATACTCTGAATGTACCAAGGAAACTGATATGATACGATTTGGTAGTGGCTGAAATAGAAAAGGTGGAACAGAAAATGTTGTCTGGGTTGCTGCTACATTAATTGATTTGAAGCCTTTCAGTGTCGTGCGATGTTCGCCAATTTATTTGATCATGTGGAGCAAACAATTACTTTTTTATTTTTAAAATTATATTTTATCATGAAAAAGTACACATTCTCTCGCTTGTCACTTTTAGAAATCTGAACGCTCTTGAAATTGACAAAAGAAAAAAAGATCCGGAAATGACTGGTGATGATGATCATGATGATTGCTTTTCGCTGCTTTTGTTCCTTTCTGAAGGGGGACAATGAAAGAGCGAAAAGATTTTTCAATTGTATTGTTTACCCTTATTTTGTTTGTTCACTCAATTGTTTAGTTTGATGGATGTCAAACTGAAGCTGGGATAGTTTGAAATAGTTAATCGCTGTTAAACAGTAGAATACAGGCAGTTTTCTTCATCATGAGGATGTGCGTTCCATCTTCGAATTTCTTTGTATTTGCTTATATCGCGTGGAGAAAAGAAAAGATTTCAGCATTTTTTTCCACGCAATTCACACCAAAAAAGTTTTGAAATAAAAAATTGCATTGGCATATGCCAAGTCAAGTCCACCATGCCCATCACACCATCATAAACAATTAGTCTCGGACTTGGTATTTTCCAGGGTGGAGGGTAGTTGGTAAATACGGTTTTATGTTTTGGTTCTGGATGTGGGCGCAAGCATGACAAATTTTTGAATATGAATCGAAACGCTTATTGTACTCTTTGGTTTTTGGGTTTCCTGTCCCTGAATAGAAGCCTTAATAGATGATATTATGATGATGATGCTTCTTTCGTAACAGGTTTAAGCCCGCACGACTGGCCATTAGCTCTCCGCAACGGACCCGCAGGAAATGGCTATCCTTCTTACATTCAGTCACTAGCTTCCGCGTCAGCGGTTGCTGCTGCTGCGGCAGCTCAAGCGCAACAACACGGTCCATCAGGAGGTCAACCACCTCCGCCTGGTGGTCCTACTGCGCCACCACCCCCTCCACCACCGCCACCTCCACCATCCCTCCTTCCACATGCTTCACCATTAGGTTCAACCTCAGATTTGCTGCACAGTCACCATCTCCTTTTACCGCCACCACCATCATCCGCCTCAGACCAGAGCCCTACGCCCTCATCCAACTCGATTTCTGGTCTTCCCCAAAATAATGGAAGTAGTACTAATGGAAATAGCAATACTAATTCTGCAATATCAGTTGGAGGAATTAAAAGAAGTGCATCTTCGTCATCGTCAACTCCTCCACTGAAGAGTCCTTCCGATAGCAGCACGGGCGGTGGAGATCCACCTTATTCTTCAGGAAAGGAAACTTCAGGAAGTCCACCACCATCTTCGTCTGCGTCATCCCTAATTAGATCTTCATTAAATCCCCCTCTGGGAAAGTGGAGAAAGTCTGCTTCCAAATTTCGACTTGGTTAAGCATCCAAGTTTATGGGCGGCTGGTGGATTTGGTGGACTAATGGGAAATCTCACAAGTAAGTCAAATTGTCCAAGTTTTCTAGTTATTTTTGTATTGAAAGAAAAAAGTTTTGCTCAATTCATTTTAATTTGCCAATAGACCCACATCTACTACCACACCCACTTCTCTACACCCACCTTTGCAATAACGCGTGGATGTCTACAGAACTTCACAACGTAATAGAGCAAACTTCAGCATCAACACCAACAACAACTTCAACTTCGTGCCGCGGCGGCAGCCGCGGCAGCTGCTGCTGCAGCCGCTGCGCAATCCTCGACCACCTCGGGAGGTGGTGGTGGTGGAGGTGGTACAGTAAGCAGCTCTGCGAGTAGTACCTCAAATCCGAACCCCAGCAGTCGTTCCCCCTCCCCCACTTCTTCCTCAAGACAAGCTCTCTCTCCCTTGAATAATAATCACATTTCTATGACAAATCATTCTCCACCACCGTCATCTTCCTCATCAAGTTTTCTCATTTCGCCCCGACCAATCCATCCGAATCTGATTTCACCTGATAAGGATGGACTCCACCTCAGTCCCACGAATAACAATAATAACAATAACATCAATAAGAAACGTCATCTCATGGATGAGTTGCGTCGTAGCAAAAGTCCGTCATCTATAAATCCCAGTTCCGGTCCCGGCCTAGTTGATGGAGTGAAATCGGGGTTTTCCCTATTCACACGACATCCTGCTCTTGGAAGTGCTCATAATAATAACAATAATAGTCTCTTAGCTTTACATCATCACCATCTTCATTCCCTTCAGCCGAATCACTCGTTCCTGAGCTTGAGTGCAGGAAGCTCATCGAATCCATTGCTCCAGTTGGATAATGCGAATGGGAGAATTAGGTCACCACCTCCGGGCTCTCCACCAAGCGGGAAAAGATTAAAGGTGGGAAGCTCAGGAGATGGAGGGAGCTCGAGTGGAGGCAAGTCAGAGGTTTGGAGACCCTACTGATAAACGATCAATTTTGATTGATTTCCAGCTTTAAAGTAATAATCAGCTTTGCATCATTGCTTTCAAACTAATTCGGATTTTACAAAAGTACAGGGTGGTCACTCAAATTTACTCTTACATGTTTATATTCGTCATTCCATCAGATTTTAGTCGTGCTGTGGTCATTCCCAAAGATTAATTTAATAATAATAAAGTAAAATAATAATACGTTCATAAAATGAATATGCAAATATTTCAATAATTTATATAATTAGGACCTATTTAGCAACTTGTTCTCCTCGTGAAACGAAATATACGTAAATAAATTGTGATGTTTGTTCATTCAAATAAATTAGAAATATCGAAGGAAATTGTATTCAAAATACTTGCTTGGGTGCGAAGAATCAAGTTTTCTTTTTCCATATTTCAGACAAGCTGTGCTCATTAAAAATACATTTCATGACCTCTTCGATCCCCCATAAAATTAAAGTTCCCCATTTAAATATATTTTTTGTTTCCCTAGAATCATCTAAAAATTTCTTTCTTGAACCCGGTGCACCCTAATGATTTTCTTTGATTACTTTCTTTTTTCATTAGCACAAAAACTGAAAGGCAGCCCTTCCCTGTGAAGTTGTCAACCACTTAAAAAGCCTTTGATTTAAATTTACTACTTCGTTTCACCATTCATTTAGATTCAGAAACGAAGCGTGTGCTCCACTGCTCTCTAATTTTTGCCCAGACCCGACTCACTCCTTCAGTCAGATCAACAAAGTTCTCGATATTTTAGGGAAAATATGTGCTAACAAGAAGAACGGAACCAAAAAATGAATTTCTCTTCCTTAGCTGTACAATCACAATCAAGGATAAGAAAAAGCGGCTTGGGGGAAGTAAAAGATTCATTTTGAAAAAAAAATTCGTCCTTTTTCCTGTCCTCCTAAAATATACAAGAATATCCTCTTGAGTTTACTTACATAATTTACACGAAACTCAGAAAGTAGACGGACGGAGAGAGGAGCTCAGGGAAAAAGGAAGGAATTAACGAGTACCAACACTAAAACCGTCTCAAAAATGCCACTGGAACTGGAAGAAGGAAAAGAGTGTATCCTCCACAAAAAAGGAAAGAATTCGTTCATTTCCCCTCTTTCTTGCCTTCCCTTGCTCTCTTGGAATGGAATAAAATGCATAATTAAAAAACATGGTCTCTCATTGCTAATCCTTATAAATAGGATGGGATGGGTGGAGAAAGGGAAAGGAAGCTCTTCTCTCTCTTCTCATCACCATGAATATTCATAATATGCTTTTAGTATCTTTTTCTTTAATTCCTTTACGGATACTTAATGCCCATCGTCAGCCCTCTCAAAATGCAGGGGAATCTACAAAATTGCTTTGAAAATATTTTTTGCTGGACCCAAATAATCATGATCATGAGCAAAAGGAGCTTAACAATTTTTTAGATGAGACATATAATTAGGAAATTTGCATTATAATTAATGTGCAATAACTATTTATTAGGTCAGAATTTTCTTTCGAAAAATACTTTAAACATGAAAACTCTTTAGCATTTTAGTTATTATACGGATGGATTAATAGTAAAATATGCCCATTAAACCCTCACATCTCCAGAGTATTTCTATTTCATCTGTAGGAATGTACGATGTCACATTAAATTAAACCAGATTATGCCATTCCATCACTATCACGCCACGGAGATGGAGTGAGCTGAAGAGATAAAGAGCGCTTTTATGCTTGTCTTCCTTTATCCTTCATCCGCCCGTCGTATTTCCTTTGTCAATCCAATCCAATCTCATTCTCTACCTTCTCTTCTTCTCCAAATAAACTAAAGTTGATTGATATTTACCGGACCTGCTCGCACCCTTTAACTCTTGAGAAATGTGATGAATAACGCAAAGTGAGTGATTTCCTTGCATTCTTTTCTCTCCAAAATTCATTGTAAAGGTTAAAATTCAAATGACTTACTAGGTATCTCATCGAAAATACATGCTTTCTCCCAGCTCATCCGTCAGTTCATCAAGAAAAGAAAATAAGAGCGAAAAGGATGAAGATGATCAAGAGAAAGGCACACATTTCTCTCTCTATTTTATTCGTTCAAGCCAATAGTTCTGCTTTGTTCTACCATGATAATCCCGGGATTGCTCTACCTAAGAAGCATACCTATTTCTTTGGTGGAGTGAACTGAAGTGTGTGTAAAATTGCTCGTCATTATCATCATCCTAAAGAATCACTAACTTAATGCTGATGAGCAAAGAAGAAGTCCCTTTCTTCATTTTTTCTATCCCTCTTTAATAATAATGAGGTCCTTCTTGTATCTATTTTTTCTGTTTTGGAGTGGGTGAGTTCAAAAGAGCGCTTTCTCCTTAAGCTTCTTTCTCCGTTTTCTCACGTCCATCGTTTGCCCTCTTAAATTACTAAACAAGAAAGGATCAAGTGAGCAGCATATCTTTTCTCGAGTGCGAGATGAAGATGAGATGGATGATGGAATGAAAAGCTCTTCTCCTCTACTTTGCCGTCTTTCTACTGTCGTCTTATTACTGGAAAAACAAAACTTTTAGACTCACTCATGAAAACAGTTTCCCTTTTCTCCTTTTCTCTTCCTTTTTCTCATGTCCGAGTTTAATCCGCTTTTACGCATTTCTAATTTCTATTTGAGAGGGCATGTTTTTCCGTTCATTCAGAAAACTCAGAATACAGCTTTAAAATCCATTTTCGAAGAACAATAGAAGAGTTTAGACAAGGAATCTATTTTGGAGTCTTCTATTTTGTTGTGTTTTAATCCTTTTTATGAAGTATTAAGGGGTTNTCTATTTTGTTGTGTTTTAATCCTTTTTATGAAGTATTAAGGGGTTTTCAACTTCTAGCGCACGCAAGAAAAGGATGAATGTATCTATTTATTTTTCAGTCTCGTATCAACGAATTTCAGAAGGAGCGGCAACTGGCACGGAAGGAAGCTTCATAATGAACCTTTCCACGGGAGTGTACAAGGTAAAAAAAAAGCTCAGCGAGAACAGTAAAAGAACATGGTTGCTGGTTCAAAGGAAAATCATTCTTGGAAAATTATGCTGGTTTTGCTCTTTCTCGTGCAGCGCAATAAGAAATGGAAAAAGGTAATCCTTTACAAAAGCAGTAAAACAAAGTACATAGAAGGCATATGCATATGAAGTGAATACTGCTTACGTCCATCGTTTCCCTTTTGGGATCTCATTAGGAAACATTAAGTAATTAACACAGGAAGAAAGAAGGGAAAGGGCAGGGTAATTAAAGGCTACTTTGAAGTTTATTCACATGGTGGTATAGTGCATTCGACTAGCTTCCTAGAAAGGCTTTTTTGGTTGGATGCGGCAATCTACTCCGTTCTAAGCATGTTTGGGAGGAAAGATTTATTCAGTATTATTTTCCACGAATGAATCGATTTTTAAAGAGATGCAGCTCAACACATTTCCTCGGGTACTTGAATTCGATCGCTCAACTCTGCAGAAGAAAATGAGTTTTAATTTAATAAAAAAGAATCCCATGCACCAGTTGGAGCTTTGGATGGAGTAGATGGAATCAAATCGAGAAAATTGACTTTTTTCTTCTATTCTTTTCACTTTAAAGCATTTTTATATTTCACCAGCATTAGATTAGAACGTAAAACGCAGATGATTCTCTACTTACTTTTGGCCAAAAACTGTAAAAGTATGCGGCGGCTCGGGTTTGGTTACTCTATTTCTTTCTGGTTTTGCTTTTCTGGTTTGTTCCGTATATTTTTGGTTTATATTTTTTGGGTTTTGTTGGTTGGGTTGAAAAAAGGCGACATCGGTGGTAGTGGTGGTGGTTCTGGTACGTACGGTGGTGGTATTGTAGTGTTGATGATATTGCTCCTTAAAGAATGGAAAGGAAAAAATGGAATTTTCCCGATATGGAAATAATACGACATTCTGTGAAAGAAAGCACTAAAGTTTAAGTAGAGAGCACCACATGGTTAACTATTTTTTATTTAAGCCATATACATAAAGACCGAATGATTTTTGAGGGAGCCCACATTTTCGAGGAGTCGTTTTCCTCAGGAAAAAACTGTTATTGTAAGGTTATAAGGCTAGTTTTCTAGCTTCTCTGGAGAGGAAAAAAGAAATTTATCGTTTTTAATAAGAGAAACAGAAAAAAGAAATGCATTTCATTCAAACAGTGTCGTATGCTCTAGCTTCGTCTGTTCCTGACTATACATATCTCTCAGAGCAACCGCCATACGCCACTGAAAGCGTTTAACACAAAATGATCCCAATTTAAAACGTGTTTCTCTTTCTTAGCGTTTTGTACAGAAGCTAAGAAGAAAGGGAAGAATGATACTATTTTCTTTAAAACTTTTTCCTTCTCATTTCATTTGAACAAAACGAAGAAGAAAAAAGAGTCTTTTCTCCATTTATTTTTCTCAAGTTGACACTTCTACAAAACAACAATGACAAGAACTAAGCTGGTGTAAAAAAGAGGCACATGTTCACACCCAATCTTTTCTGGGTTTAGAGGGGTCTCAGACTGGAGGGCTCATCCGAGAAAAATTTTTGCATGATAATTTCGTTACTTTTAAATGGTGTTGTCGCTATGCAACTTTAACATGGATAGCTGTCCCCGAATATGAAGGATTACGAAAGCGTTGTATTTTAAAAAAATATAGAATACTGTTATCAATACGCAGATAAATATTAGCGTCTGGACTAAAGTGTGGAGTGTAATCTCATGCATACAGGCCATGGAAGTTTACGTAGTCGTCTGCAGCCGCCGTAGCCAAAGAAAAAGTGGGCGAGCATACATAAGCATTGCTGTGCTTCGCTTCCGAATCGGCGGCCGCAGACGACTACGTAAACTTCCATGGCCTGTACGTGTATCTCATTTAATCCCAAGGCAAAATGGCAAAATACGCTATCGCCATTTTTAAAATCTAAGGTCTTCAATTTCTTCGGAATTGGTCTAGTATATGGTCCAGACTTAGTTAACCAGAATATTAAACTGATGAGTGGAAGTGACGTAAGCAGGAATCACGGAATTAGGTAGCATAGGGATTGATATTGCTTGATAAACCTATGTCTCCATGTATGTACATATCCTTTCTTACCTAGATTACTGTAGCAATATTGCTTTAATATATCTTTCAATTTTTTTCATCTTCCTCTTGCACAGTTAATCTAAAGGAGTCACACCAGAATACCACGTTGGTCGGGTCAACCATAAGGAAGCCCAAAAGACCAGACCATACTTGTAGGGTAGCCGAAGAAAGTCATCTACATTTTTCTTGTACGTATTCTTATGTAATGTCACTCTTCCTTGCTTTACACAAGTATGGTCCCATACTGCCTACTGCTTGGAGTTTTTTCAGATATAGAAAAAAGGAAGCGGATCAGAGGTTAAAAGCGAAAGGAAAGATGCATGAGCATTTACATGAATCCCTATTTTGTTCAAACTGTTACAACTGTCAAGGGACCAACTATTTCTATCCAAGTCAATAAAAATCCTTTCCGATGAAAATGCAACTTAAGTGGAGACGGCATCACTGGGAATATACGCATACATACATATACATACGTATAGCTTCAGCGAGAATAAAAGTGGATTAAATTGACTTGGAAGGAAAGTAGGGAGGGAAAGCGGGAGATTGTAGTCATCTGTAGAACGTGGTAGTAAGTAAGCAGTGTCAGTGAAACAAGACGGGGAAATCGAGAACGGACATGGATTGGATATTGAATTGGAATTTTTAAGGAGGAAGGAAACAAGAGGCTATATACGATCAACTTACTACACAGTCACTCTTTACATCTGTTACTCTTGTCGATTACTGAGAAAAATAAGAAAAAATGATGCTGAAACACTGGAACTTTGGCCTGGCCCATTCAATAAAGAATGGGGGAAAAGATATCGATGTGATGTGATCGGATATAGATTATGGATAAGTAGCGGAATTTTCTTTTGTCATGTCATCATGATCATCTTGAAAATGATAAGTATGTGCATGATATTGTGATAGGGCGATATGGCCTTTCCTATCCTACAAATCCCTTTCTACTTGAGTGGATTCGGGGAGAAAATTGTATTCAGGAAAAAAATATGCATTTTTTCGTGGAAATTGAGTCGAATGGAAATAGATTGAATGGATTTTTCCTTCTCTTTCACACATCTATTTTAGTGGACAGATGATTATATAATGTTCCATGATCAAAATGAAGTGCTTATTGGACTCTCGAACGAAGAGAGGGAGAGTAACGAATATTGAATATTATAGGGATTCCTCTGGATCTTCGGCGACCTTTCATCATCCTAAAAAATCCTTTTTTGGTGAGTCCGTCGGTCCACAAGAAAAGATCAAGCTGACCACGTACAACATGACAAACTCGCTTCCCGTTTCGGGTAGAAAAAAGATGGGACGAGATGGGATTGTTTTTTTCTCGGTCTCGATTTCCATTTCGAAGAAAGAGAGAGAGAGGAGGGGAGAGAAAGTTTTGAAAGTGATAATAGTGTCTGTTTCATCACTTTATTATATTTTTAAAGTCTAACTTTGCATGGCTCACGGATCACTTGACAAGATGGACCTGATACAGAGGAAAGGAATTTTCTCTCTTTTTAAGTGGAGGTAGTCATGCATCCAAGAAAAAAAAATCTGGAAAAGAATGCAGCTGTCCAGTCCGGCACGGCGCTGAGCTGAGTAGGGAAAAAAGATCTTTATATTGTCAGTGTGAGTCTTTACAAGGAAATATACGTGTTCACGGACTTAGCAGTAGTAGACGGAGGGGAGAAAGAAATATTATTGAGATTTCTAGTCACGGACATGACGTGCGACGAGCTAGGCATGAAATATCTATTTTAAAGTGGATGAAGAGAGATGGTTGACTTATTTCCTTGGCTTGGCCTTTTTTGTCGTTGGAAGACCAAAGCTCTATGGCACTACCGTGGTGGCATCATGGAGACAATTTTAAAAGGGAAAAAGTTCCAAGGAGGAGAAGGAAAAAAGTGAAAATGTAAAAAAGGGCGGATGGCATCTTCGACAATGAGGTGGAAGGATGAAAGAAAAAACAGGAATGAAGTTAAGTGATCTCCTCAAACTTTTTTTTCGTAGAGAAAAAGGTTGGTCGAGTTGTAGTTGTAGCAGTGGATCGCTTTTTCTTCAAGATATTTCTCCCTTCCTTAGTTTCCTCATTCTCTTTCAACTTCCTTGTTTTGAATGGAATACGTAATATTATTGAATTAAATTGATATGCATGCTGCGAAAGTAGCATGTTCACTACTCACGTCACAAGGGAGTGGAAACAGGGACACGAAAAAAGTGAAAGAACACATTCCCATTGACAAGGAGGAGGACATGAAAGGAGCTATCGTCTCTGGCTATTAGGAGAAGTAAAAGTCATGTTGAATGTCAAGTAAGTGAAATTCATGGTAGAACTTGGAACAGAGAAGAAATCATGTCATTCAGAAGGTCATGTATGGAAATAAAGATAAAGATCAGTTGGCGAGAGTCTACAAAAATGCTGATGTGCAAACAAGACGATTTGTGTAAACATGGGAATGTGCTTTAATTGATTATAATTTCCCATCGATTTTACCATAATATTTATTATTACCACATTACCAGGAATCAAGCACAAAAGCATACATTACATTAATTTAATACGTTGCTTGTACAAATGCAATACTATAGCAATAGTAAATGAGACCATGTTAAAACTAATTTTTTACTGTACTTGCTCTCTGACGTTTCAGTGAAGATTAATTCCATGGAATGAGCAACATTCCAACAAAAAGAGAACAACGAAGAGAAATTCAAAGACATAGAAGCTGAGCTCACTCCTTTCACCCAGGATTACTCCAAGTGAAAGTGAATGCAACCTAGTAGAAAGTTGACGAACTGTTTCCTGAGATACATATTATGCTACACCTACACCACTGGAGTGAGAACGGTGCGAAGAAGTCGCTATGCATTCCTGCTTGTAGCTTAAAGTTCAAAGTCGCTAATTTTTTACAAACTGGAGTAAAATGACTAGAGTGGCAGCTATCTGTGTACAAAACTACAAAATATGCGAGAAGAAATTAGACAAGAAAAAGTAGAAAAACCAAAAATAGGAATTTGTGAAGCATATTACTGTTATTTTACCGACAAAATTAATCGTGTACTCAGAACTGCGACTCGTTCAAAAACAATTTTTACTGGATCATGAAAAATTAGGTCACATAAAGACTTCATCTAGAAAGTAATTATAAATATTATGCATAGGATTTTGGTTGCGAATAATAAAGGTAAATATTTTGCAAACATACTTTTTTATCATATGATATTTAAGAATTCACCTTTAACCTTGTTTCACAGTCATCGCTTGCAGTCATTTCGACCACGCTTTCAGCCAACAATTCTAAGAAAAACCAAAAACAGGAATTTCTGAAGCATATTACTGTTATTTTACCGACAGAATTAATCGTGTACTTAGAACTGCGACTCGTTCAAAAACAATTTTTACTGGATCATAAAAAATTAGGTCACATAAGGACTTCATCTAGTAAGTAATTATAAATATTATGCATAGGATTTTGGTTGCGAATAATAAAGGTAAATATTTTGCAAACATACTTTTTTATAATATGATATTTAAGAATTCACCTTTAACCTTGTTTCACAGTCATCGCTTGCAGTCATTTCGACCACGCTTTCAGCCAACAATTCTTCCTAAATCATACAAATATTTAAGTGAGCATATATAAATAATTTTATTGATTACTGCAAGCAAAGAACCTCTTCGCTGATCGCTTCTGCTCCCTGTGCCTTGCAATATAGAAGAAGAATAGCCAAAATCGATAATCCAACGAATGTACCAACCATACCATAAAACTCACGAATTTCTTTCAAAACCGCTACAAATGATGCCGTTAGTACAAGTACAATTAGCACAAACGTTTCAACCAACAGCCATAAATTTTGCGGTCCAACGTGCTTCTCAAGCAGAGATTTCTGCTCCTATGGTAGAAAGAAATCAATTGAAAATTTACAATAAAAGTAAAAAATATCCAATGAAGAATGCTAATTGAACATTTCATTACTCGAATCGTAACAACCAACTGAAGCCAAGAGTGGACATGTTTATGGGTGATCTTTTCCTGAAGACATTCATACTGAGCTTGGATAGCATGTCTGAGTTCTCTGTACGCTACATTCAGAACTAAAAAAGACATCAAATCACGAACGTTGCAGAGCATTCTAATGACGAGCAGACCTTGAAACCATGCAAATGAAAATGCCATGTTGAGGAATTTACTCCCCTGGTCTGGTTCCAAGATCTTTGCCGTTGCTAGGAACGGGACAAAAATGATACTGAAAGCAAGACATGGGAGCAGAATCCAACAAAAGTATTGGTTCCTGTATCGACGGACGTCACTAAAGTTGACATGGTAAAAAGACAAAAAGGTTCGGTCCATTTCTTTGAGAAAGTCGGCCCAGCTATTAAGAAATTTCTTAAAACTCGACAAATGGATGAGTCCAAGCAGTCCCGATGAAATAGACGTGAATGGAATGATGACTTGGAGCAGCATAGTCACCCACAAGAAAAAAGGAGGTGGTCTTGAGGACGTAGATGTCGCAATAATTGGTCCAGAATAAGATTCTGTGTCTGGTGAAATGACTAAAATGCTGGTCTGCAACGGTGAAAAACTAAAAAGGAAAATGTTTTAAACCCTTATAAAAGAAATAGATTTGTTCAGAGTTTTTATTCCGTTGGAGCTTACATTTGCACAGGCCAAGCTATACCGAAGCCTCTGTTTAACGTGTAAATTGCTAGATTTACCAGCACAAAAATTATCGATATTGCTGACCAAATTAATGTGAATGATGACTGTTTTCCGTAAAACCTTCCTTTGTTGATAATTGAACAGGGGAAAGTGCCGTAAAACCTTAGAGCATAAATTATGTAGGAAAACGACTCTCCCACAATGAATTGATGATTATTTTGATCAAAAGTTTCCTTTGAGAAAGTACGTGAATCTGGGTCATGATGACAGGGACTGAAGTTTTTTTCATGTTCACCTACCATATTTAATGGTTCCCTTTAATAGTATTTTAAGCGTCAGTCATCAATTCCAAAAATACCTTTTAAAGAATGATAGCGGAAATGGGGGACCGTGAAATGAACCCTCCTTTACGTTCAATCCAATTTAAAAGACCTGACCAGGCGACACACGACATCGACTCAACATGGAAAAGAGACTACTAACCGCACTCGTCGATAAATGGCTCCTAATCGACTTTTACCAAGTGCTCTCTTTTGTTTATAAAAAAAGAAATTAGTATTTGAATAACCTATAGAATTTTACTTACATAATTTTAATTAATTAGCTTTACTAAAAGCTCTTCTTGCTGCATTTCAAGAGCATGGAATATAAGTTTAAATTGCTGTAGTTGTACATAGTCCAATCCATGTTTATTCATCATCACAAACAACCTGTAATTCATCCTCGGGTCTCTTAATAATTTCCAGTGCTATAATTTTTGATAAAGATCTGATCGCATCTCGGACGCGTACAACGGGAGAAACCGTTTCTCTTTGTTTCTCTTGCATTGCCAGTCTGGATGGGGTAGCGTGAAACGAGCGGGATGCTTTCTATTTGAACCGGTGAATTGCAAAATTTTTACTTTGACTTTTTATTGCTATTTATATTGCTGCTAAATGTATTAGTGTGTTGTTGCCTTTTGTGAAGGCTGTGCTTTTGACATTTTTT
>JAHZNI010000814.1:0-16954 GCA_027744415.1 Seira ritae
GGAGCGCCGAAAATTCATCCGTTCTCTATTGAAATCCGCCAAGAGGTCGCCGGACGTGATTGAAGTGAGAAATTTAGAAATCTAACAATTAATCGTATTCATGAGCATCGAACCTGTTATATATGTATCTTTTGCAAAAACATTCTAAACAAATTGCCAATTTTCTTCAATTTTCAGAAATTCATTGATGACCTGCTAGAGAAAGCGAAGACTTTGTAACGTGATCCTCGTCTTCATTATAAGTATATTATAAAACAACTACGTAAATGTGCGAACTTTGTATCAATATAAAAATCGTCAGCATCATCGCATTGCCGTTTCCTATAATATGCTTTCTCTATTGATTCCTTCACCGTTGTACATTAAGTATATCTTCTCGTCATCTACTTAATCGTGTTTCTTCAGTAATAACGTTACATACAGAATGCGACACAATCTACAATTTACATGGATCTTTACATGATGTTTTAGACGGGTACGTGCTCCAGAGTTAATAAAAAAGCATAAAAGGCTACAGCATTTTTCATTTTCCCTTACCCATTCTTGTTTTATTACAGTTGGCTGATGAAAGAAGAACTGGAGATCTAATTAGCCGAATTCATTTTATTTTTCATTTTTACCATATTTTCCGTTCAAGGAGGGGTCGAGTACATTTTCATCGATGGAAAGAAGCAAAAGTTACGACATCATCCGGAAGCGAATTTTTCATGTTGTTTAAGAGGATGTAATAAGCTTAAAAGATCGATATGCATAAGAGTAGAAAGGGATAATAATTTATGGGAATTTTTTTATCAAGTTCAAATCATCAGTGAAAGCATATTTATACTTTCTCCGTTCGTTCTTCTCATGTTTTGAGTTCATCTCAGATTTAACTTTTTTGTAGCCTATTTTTTTGAACGAATGTACAATAATTTTAATTAGATGTAAGCTTTAGTATGTAGGTACATACTAGAAACATAAAATTCATTTGTAAAATATGCATCAAAATATATAGTAATCCTTCGCTAAGTACGAACCTCCCCCTTTGTAACACCAAATACGGACGCCTGCTGCATAAGTAGGTGTTTTTTGTTCTCTAATTTTTCCTATGAATGCATATGATGCTAATGCTGATGCTAACTAACACTTTCATTACTTAATTTTCCAGTCGAGGAACAAACCAATGAGAAAAACATTTTATTATCTGTAAGTGTAATAAATAAATGTGTGTAGCTATGAATCTGTTTAAAGTTAAGAAAGTTCTTTAACTGTGAACATTAGACATAATTAATGATGTTCGGTGAGCATTCTTTTTCTATGAATGAAGCTATTAATTAAAAAAATGTAATTATGAACTATAAGTTATGTATGCATAAATACGATTCAGGAAATTCATTTAATCACATCAGTTTTTTGTAGATTGTAGATGCATAGAGCATAAGTATTCAGCATTGCTAGTGTGTAATTAAGTTTTTCGTAAAAGTAATCAGTATAATATGATGGCATTTGAGATTCGACACTAGTGTGTAGTCTATTTGTATGTAATAAATAAAAAAATATCTACCTAATCATAATCAATAGTTTTACTATGCTATATACATACATACTTACAAAATACATTTGGATTTGGAAGATGGAAAAGTGAATAAAAATTTGTAAAAGAACGAAAACGAATGAATGAGCAAATTGAAATTAAACCAGATGTCCACTCCAAGATGCAGTAAGAAACACAGAATACCTTTTGAAATACTGAGTTTTCATAATTTATCAACATTTATTTCGTGCGTTAAACTCCATCCTGCAATTCATATGATTACATCGACTATAGTCAGGGAAAGGTAAGTTAACAAGTCTTAAATATTATGTCTTTTAATGGTACTCTTTATGGTTATTCAAGTACAATTAGCCTTTTAGAAAACTACTCAAAGTTTCTGGCTTAACTTTTAAATATTAAAATCTTATTATTAGGCGTCGTGATTATGATATGCATCAGTAAACTATGCATGAAGGAGGAAGTATTATTTTCATTTCAAAATCATCTCATATTTTACTCAAACATACACAACATTTGTTCTCGGTCAATCATTTTTAACTCCGACCCTGAATTAGAATTGCGTTTCTAATTTCAACCGGATATCTCCTGTAGATTCATTAATCCGTCAGTCAATTTGGAAATTAAAACAATTTTACAACATTATGATGCCAAGTCTACACACATACAAGATACTAGCTTACGAGTCAGCAGCCCTGTTATCTGAAGCTAGTCTAAGCTTAAGGGGACAAAAACAAAACCTTGAAATCCAATCTAAGGTATGCAATAAAAACTTGAAACACTTCACCAGAGATCTG
This sequence comes from Seira ritae, assembly GCA_027744415.1. Lineage (NCBI taxonomy): Eukaryota > Metazoa > Arthropoda > Collembola > Entomobryomorpha > Entomobryidae > Seira > Seira ritae. The sequence goes on from JAHZNI010000814.1 coordinate 2,329, forward strand.
GGTTTTAATAAATAGGTTAATGTGACAGGGCTGATGCGCTCCCAACACTCATCGTTATTTCTATCAAAAACTGCTGCGCCAGTTAAGTCATTTAGCTATAGAATAGAGCGTCAAAACAATGTTATTATAAAAATTTACAGCTAGTAATGTTACGCGGTAGCGGAGCGGCAGCTATATTAGATAACTTCGTAATCAACTGCTTTATTTTCACTGGGAACTGGACAAAGTAGAGTTACTTAGCTGACTTAAACTTAAGGCCTACATAAAAGTATAGAACTGATATTCAACTCAACATGCTTCACGTGCTTAGGACAGTAAGCATTAAATACTGGATCACAGTCCTCGAACTTTCTTAAGATAGAACAAAGGAATAATAAATAAATTTTAAAAATACAAAGTACTTCTATTATTTTTGCATATTTCACTTTCACACAGTAAAACACGTTTTGGTATTCGTGATTTGATTAGAATTTGATGCTTAGTACACAAAGATCAGGGGACAGAGACAACATAATTGATGGACTGGCACTTCCTCCCTACTGCATTTTGGAGAGCTCAAACTTCGTGGACACCAGTTCCTATTTAATGACGAAGAAATGTGCATAAGAAAATTAGATTTAAGAACTAATCATAATAAAAGTTATCTTAAGATCAATTCAGACCTCTTCAGAGTCGAGCGCAGGCAAGTCACCCTCAGCTAGATCTGCCGGAATGTTTTCTTCGACCCACTTCAGTTCGTCCTCCTGAGTTATAAAATCGCCATTAATTAAAAAAATGAAAACTTTGGAACACAAAATTAGCTATTAGAAACTTAATCACTCACAATCGTCTGGTTTCGATATTTGTTGGGTTTCTCCGGCTTATTCTTATTTGGTCTTAACTTCATGTTACTTCCTAAAACATCATTAATAATTTACTATTGAAATGAAATCAAAATAAATCCTACTTTAAAATCATACTACACTATTGCGTACCAAAAGCTTGATTAACCACTAGACAAATATTAAAGACGAATGAAATGATTTATGATTTTATCTCATTATTTTCCTAGAATAAATGTTCCAGAAAATTGCCGACTTACTCTCAGACAATTTGCAGTTTTAATGTATTTAATCGACCAGATCATGAACGCGATGGAAGAAATGACTGCAAAAACGAGGGTGTTGGTGAAGTGACGATATAAAGCGAGTTTGACTAGATTTCTACGAACAAGATTTTAGGAATGAAAAATACTTGTAATCGAGTCTTTTGAGGATCAAAATTCCGACGTCTAGTACTTTACTTACCGACGAAGTCTAAGAGTCCTGGTGGTAGTCAACAGGGACTGAAAAATCCACCAGCAAATTCCTGCATCTAGAATTGACAAAGGTACACCAGCCATCAACGCTCGGTTTGATGGCCCACTGACAGGATGAAGAATCCTCAAAGCTGATTCCGTGGACGCCAAACTGAAGTAGAGAAAGCCCACAACCACTATTTGATGTAAAGTAGTTCCCAATCTAGGCCTGTGGAACGGAATAATTCAGCGTTAAATGACGGCATGAATAAAAATAAAAAACAATTACAGACAGGGAGCTAAATGCAAAACTTACTTCGTCACTCCAAATCCAATGCTAACAATTACAACCAACATTCTAGCAAGGGTTCGTTTCGCACAAGAAATGATTTCGGCGACCAAGACAGCTCCAGTTACAGACACCCCGGTTGAGTTGATACTTTGAAATTCCGCGTAGAAGACAGCCTTTTTGATACAAAAATTCGAGGCACATTAATTTAGTATAACATAAAGTGACAGTGATCTCACAATATTGTCTGTCAGTTCTGCTTCATACCATTTCAACCATTCCAAGGAGAATAACACCAGCGATCCAGAATTGAATCCGTAACAAATCTCTCCATTGACAGAACGAAAATGCGAGCCATGTGATTCCATACATTACATACAGAAGGCAATTTCCTCCATAAAACTAAAACCATTAAACAATTACAAACTACTAGACACTGGAACATTGTGTGTGGAAGTTTAAAATAACACGTCCACTACTCACAGCTAATAATGGATAATCTGCCGCCGACAAGTATCCATGTTCTGATTTCATTTGTACTTTGACGTTTGCAGTGAAGTCAACAGTGTCTCCAATTGGGACTGCAGTCATTTTTATGACGAGAAGATAAACTCCATCAGAGGGCATAGTGAAAATTGGATGACGCGAGTTCTAAAATAATTCGGAAAACTAAACTTTAGTGTCTGACAAAGCTATAGACAGTTAAGATGTCCGTTAAGTTAAAGATTATACCCATGCTTTTGTATTTGGAGCTTCACTAACAACAGCACCTTGTGCGTCTTGGGAAATCTTTTTTATTAGGTCCATTGAGTCATTTCGCAAAATGACTTTATACTCGGGCTGAGAATGTTTAAACCCACACACATTACCTTTACGTACTAGTACCAATCGAACAGTTTTCCTCAAGGCTCAAACTATAAATAAATAATCTTACCAAACTGATTGAGTTGTCACACCGATGTGCGAAATATTGCATTGGTTTGAAAACATTAGCTTTGTAAGGAGGGTCACCGCCCACAATTCCCGTTGGATTTTCAAAGTAGGTCTGCCATAGCTTCTTTTTCTCTTCGACAGGCTGTAGCAAATTATTTACATCCATTATTTCTCGATGATTGAAATGATTGAATTAACGATTACTATAAAGTTTAATCATACTATTCTAAGGATACAAATAAGTCGAAATTACCAGAAGATCTAACCAGGCATACTCTTCCCAACATGGTGTGTCCCTAATCATCCATTCAATTCTAACTTCCGTATCAGGAGAGAGACTCGAGCATTGTACTAAAATGTGAAACGAAAAGAATTATTTAAACCAACGATATCATCGAACTGGAAGGTTGTATAAAGTATAAAGTTGTTTATTAGCTTACTCGAGACAAAAACTTCCGATGCATTGAACAAGCTTTTATAGACCCCAAAGTACGAGTCCGTCTGTGACACGTGAATTATTGACGTATAAATCATTGTAAAATATTTTAAAATCATTATTCATCTTTGTTTTAAACATTTAAACAGAACTTACTTTATTTAAAACATATTCCCATTTTCCCTGTTCTGGAAAAGCAGGTACAAGAGGAGGAAATGCAAATAGGAGCAGCATAAACGGCAAGGGCGAATTCCACATTTTCGACCACTTGCTCATCCTCATCGAATAAAGTAGATGATAACGTCCCGTCGTCGACAGCCAAAGTCGGAACGCGTGTCCTATACCCTACTGCAGTTAGGATTTGGGGTTCAGAAAGAACTGCCAAAATAGTACAACTATGAATGATAATAACACCATTCAACTAAAATTTAACTGATAACGTATCGATTGATTTCACAATTCCTCTCGCACCAGTTAATAAACCACTGTTGTTTCGTTTATACAAAGAAGCTATAATTTATGTATCGTTTACCACTCTTGCTTTCTTTACTCAAGTTTCACCAGCGAAATGGGATAATAGACTCGACCACGAGATGAGATTAAAAGTATATTATTTGATAATTGAGGAGGTTGGGTTTAGACACATTATAAAAAGGTTTTTTTTCGAATTAAAAATTTTAATAATTGTTTTGTCTTAACGTTCAGGGGATTTATTCAAGGATGCACCTAAGCCAAAGCTAACTACTTACCGCACAAACTATCTAAATCTGAGTTGAATCAAATCATATGGTAATTTTGGTAAAAGATGACATAAAACAAATATTGACAGAATGACGGGACAGTGTTTAAATGAAGATGACTTTTAACATCATCACCACGAAAGCCGACAAGAGGGAATCACTCAGCATTGTGCTTCGCTGCTGAACCTACAAAAAAATCATCATCAGCCGACTGAAAGGCAAGCAAGAACTGCATGAAAGGAATACCTGCCTGCCTAGGAACATGAAACGAAGTACGGCAGTAGATTTTGCTATTGCTGAGAGTGAAACGAAGCCTGAGAGACTGACTGGTTGGTTGCACCTACCACATTACGTCGTTTAATGAATTGCTTGCGTAGTAAAATAGTGATGAAGTAACGGTATTTTTAAACGCCTAAAAATAATCTAATAAGTTCTGGGTTGAGATTTTGCGATGCCTAATTACTCCATAGAGGTATAAATAACATACTATACTGCACGACTTCGACTATGCATATTATGCATGCGCCAAATGAATTTTTAAAGATGAGAATTTTTTTTACCGGGATCGTAATATTTTTTTATTGTTCAAGACTTTAATTTTAAATAATCCAATCAACTAACTGAAAAAGTAAAACAGATTAAACTTTTGCACTGATCATTGAAAGTTTTTTCTGAGGAATTCAACACGCGCGTCATGAAGGAAGAGAAAGTAAGAGAAATGAGAAAGCGTATTAAACTCGATGACGGAAAATGAAAATACAAGCCACCAGAGTAGATCCACTAGTGCTACTGCATAATGCGATCCGAGATGGGGAAAGAAGAGAAAATGCCATCATGAGAAACTTATAAGGAAATGAAATATGAAAATGCTTTCACCTGCATGGTGCTTTCACAAAATGCACGCCACGTAAAACTATATTCTTTGATTTGCAATTTTATTTTTAATATCCATAATAAACGACAATAAATACTCGCAACAACACTGCTATCTCCCGAAATTCATTACAGGAGGAAAATTGTATCATGCGAAAATTCTATAGGAAGCTAGTCTATTCATGATTTCTCAGACTAATTCTCATAATAAATTGAATAAATAGACAATACAGCACAATTACTTGAGCTCTACGAAATACTAATAAATTATATGGACGAAATACACAATTTTCTTGTCATGTCACAAATAAATACATTATAGTAAACAGGTATAACAAAAAGAAATGCCTTTTAGCTGGTTCTACTTTCTCCAATTATAATTATCGGTTGTTGGTGTTGGAAGGATATGAAATTAAATAGCTTAATTTCCTCCTATGTCGCCTTTTTCCGAGAATGACGAAATTTTTTAACGTAGGCTTCTACTAATTCACGAATTTTGAATGGATTGATTTCACCCGTTTTACTGTGACATATCTGCGAAATAGGGAAGATAAAAAATAATTTATTTGAAATTATCAATCAATGTATCAATTTATTTTTTATAATTAGATAGCGTGATGAAATAGTTACCTTTGGAACTGCTCGACGGAGAATTTCTTTGTATTCTTCTTTGTTTACATGTTTCTTGATATAATGAGGCTTTAAGCAAAGTTTCACCTCTTCTACTACTCTTTCTTGTCTGTTCAACTTCTTCAATAACTGTAAACAGGAAAATCGAAATCAGGGTTACGAATCGATCTACCTTAATGCAAATGTATACGGCATAATGATTACTAATTACTATTACCTTTTCTTGAACACTGAGTTCCACCGCCGAAGCTGGCATTTCTTCAGAATTCAAGTTGATTTCAGCATGCGTAGGTTGTCCTTGCGAAGATCCGTATGATTCCTTTTTTGGAGCTTTAGTCACGAAAATACATACGTTTAGTTTAAGTCCTTTGTTAAACTAGATAACGTACCGAATCGGTTACAGAAATAAATGGTTTACCCTTTCTTGGAGATGGTCGAGCCTTAGGTCTGGGATGTTTTGCGTCCTGCTTGGAACCAATTTTGGCAGGCTCATTTCCAAATAACTCGTCAAACAACGAAGACATTTTAGGTCCTTCTGAATGTCCTTTCTGCTGATGGTGACCACCTCTTCCTCCATGCCCCTTCCTTGCAGATCCATTATCAGTAGGTGGCTCAAAGAAATCATCTCCATCGCTACTGTTTGGAGAAATCGGAGACGCATCCCCACCTCCACCCATACTAGCTTTCTTATTTTGAGACCGTAAACTTGCAGATTTAGGCTTATTCGGCGTATTCATAGAACCCTGGCCTCCGGATCTCGATGCTTGATGTCTGGCAGCAAGCAAAGCCGACGCAACAGTGGCTAATACTGGGTTAAGCATAGGAACAGGGTAACTTGGCCCTTGAGGTTGGCTCATTGCCGCAGCGTATGCAGCAGTGGAAGCAGAGTTCAGAAGGTCGATTCCGGCGGTTAGCAAGTTTTGCTCACCATCTTGGGATATAGTTTGCGACTGTACCTTTAAGCTATTATGCACACGAGGGGACCGTTCTGTTGAGCTGACATTTTGCGCCTTTGAAGATTCGGAGAAAGCTTTTGAATGAGGCGGTGTTTGTGCTGCGTTTCCTGAGTCGTCTTCTGGCAAGCTAGACGGCTCTAGGAGGTCCCTAGTTGAGGTAACAAGTGAGTCACCCTCGAATTCATTGGCGTCGGAGCGCTTACTCGAGACTCTAGAACTATCGGCGTTAGAGGTATAATGAGATTGATCCCGATCCCTATCATGTCGGCTGACTTTCTTTTCCGAGGCCTCTTCCATAGACTCTGATATGTTCAAAGCGCTCAGCTCTTTCCCCTTTATGGTCATACTGTTGCCATTTATACCACCTTCTTCAGAGTTCGAGGATAAATCTTCTGTTCCTAAATCAAGGTTCTTCTGGCCTGATCCAGCCTCAGACTGTACCAATTTACTGTCTCTCTCCTTTATTTCAACCAACGGCGAATGTTTCCTTGTTCTTTTCTTCGAAAGCTTTTTATCCTTCCCTTCTTTCTTCTTCCTCTGCTCAGTCTGGAAGCTTAAGCTAACAACAATACTATCCCCATCTGCCTTAATAGCTTTCACCGGAGATAAAGATTTTTCGCGCTTTCTTTTCTTCTTCAACTTATTTATTTTAGAAGACTGCATCTTCTCCATTTCCAATTTCAATTTTTTCTTTTCCTTCAGTTCTCTTAACTTTCTCTTCGCCTTTTCTAATTTTTCAAGCTTTTTAATCTTTATTTTTGCCTTTCGCTTCAATTCCTCTTTGCTTTTCCTACGTGGTGATCCGGACCGAGAGACCTTCAAGAGCTTTTCTGAATGTCGTTTATGCGACTTGTCACGACCACGACTGCGACTTCGAGATGGACTTGGATAGGAACCGTGGGAGTGTCCTGAACGAATTCTCCTTGAGCTTAAACTAGGAGACCTGGAATTAGCCATCTGATAAGGGGACATCGATGAGCGATGATGACGATAACTAGGCGATGCATGAACTCTTTGCATAGAGCTACCACGAGACATTGATCTCGAAAAACGTGAACGATCTCCGTCAGGGTAGAACTCGTCATGAGAGGGACGACGTCGATGAAACGCATTTTCAGACTCCATCTCCCTTCTATAATGACGATCCCTGGATGTCCTGCGTCTTCTTCTCCAAGAAACCAAGTCTTCGCCGTCGCCCATAAGTCTTCCATCATCACCGGAAGAGATATCGTCATGGAACCTTGAGCTGTCTCCTGGAGAAGATCGGTACCGTTCTTTACTGCGCCTCTTCTTGTCAAGTTTATGCTTCTTTTCCTTCGATCGTCCATTCCTGCTTCCCGTGGGCCCCTCCACATTACCATCCGATGAGTAGTGTGAGCGCCGTCGACGACGCTTTCTTTCTGAGTGCCTACTAGAAGTTCGGCTTTCACTTCTACTTCCTTCATTTTCTTTTTCTTTAGACTTTTGTTTATCAGGGAGCACCTCATCTATGATTTCGATATCACTATCACGTGTCTCAGAAATCCCTTCCGCATCAATTGAATTACTGTGACCAAAGAGTCTACGCGGCCGTTTCCGTTTAGGAGGACAGTTTAATGTCACGATTTCGATAATTTCAGGGTCATCCTCGGATGACTGGATTTTCTCAGTGGTAGCTTTGTTCGTTTCTTTAACGTTGCTTACAAGTATGTCTTCAGATGCAGAGCTAACTTTTGCAGAAGCACTTACCGAAGGCACAGGTTCCACAGGCACTTCAGACACTGTTTTCCACCTACCACTGTTTACGTCAATGACTAAAGTTGTAGATTTAGGTTCAACCACTTTATTCTCCTCAGGCTCTTTATTTTCTTCATCTTGTGAGTTGGGCTGAGGATTCTCTGCAATTTGTTCTTCATCATCGTCCGAGCCAAATATTTCAGCAACCAAAGATCTGGGAGCAACCTCATCCTCTGCAGCAGAACCCTGATTTTCCGTTTCATCATCACCTTCAGTTCCAAACGCTTTCGATATTTCAGACTGGAAATTAATATTAGCACCAGCAACGTTCGAATCTTTCTTGGCCACACCCTTTTGTCTTTTCATGAGAGAACTTATGGGAATTAAGTTGTGCCGTTTTGGAATTGAAAACTGTATTGTACCGGGTCGACGATTATGATCTTCGGAAGATGGTGGATTCATGTTTATATTCAGCGTATTGCGATTAGGGGCGGGATGAGTTAGCCTTTCTTTAACAGTTGAACTCTTAACCTCATAGCTTAGCCTTCTGATATTGAGACCTTTCTTGGGAGATGATGATGACGCTGATGGAGCGTTTGCTTTAAGATCTGGCGATTTCTGTACGTGTCGCTTACTAGTCTCTTCCTCATCACTTGATGTCAGAGGATCAGACGGATCGTACTTGCCTTTTTCTCGAGTAGTAGATTTTCTATCTGACTTTCCAACAACTTTCTCTTTGCTTTTTACTTTCTCCTCGTCGCCAGTTACATCCAAAGGAGGTGGCGAGTCCGGCAGCGGTATGCTTTCAGGGGATACAGAAAGTCTTTCAGTGGAGGCAGAATTATTATCCGGCGATCCAACAGGGTAGTCTATGTTTTCATTTGGTTCATTCATATTGCCGCTGCCGGTGTCAACAATGGTGGCTGATGGCACGTCAGGTTCTTCATCGATAACCATATCGCTATCACTGTCGTTTTCGCCAGATGGACTTTCACGTAGTTTTGCGTCAATCGCCATGCTATTTCCACTTTCTCTCGGGGATTTTTTGACAACAGATGTTTGTTCGTCTTCTGGTTCGTTGGCTTCAGAATCCGGTTTAGGCGTTGAAGAATCAATATCTTGCTCTGTAAAAGTTGAATTCATACAATTAAATACCAAGATGAGAACAGGCTGGCCTAGGAACCGTTCAAATAGTCTTTCAATGAAATAAATACCTTCAATATCGCTATAAATATCTACATCGTCGTCTTCATCCGGTTGCTGTGGCGCCCAGGATTCACTAGCATCGGTGGAAAATGATCCACTCCCCTTTTGATCGTTGTTGTCACTAACTGATTCGCGATAATTGTTACTAGAGCTACCATGATGAGAATCCGATCCGGAACCACTTGAAGATACTGACGTCTGATTTCTGTTAACCGTGTCAGAGTTAGATTCATGACCTCCTCCTGTTCCGCACATGGTCATTTGCGGACGAGTTCGACTAGGTGAGCTATTACTACTACTTGGATGTTCAGGTGAAGAAGGCAAAGACTTATTCAAATTCTTGGAAGTGCCTTTTGTTGCATTTATTGCCGAGAGATGTGAGGAGGACATGGAAGGAACCAAAGTACCATCCCTTGCAATTTTAACATTCTTATCGTGCAGAAGAATATACTGTTTCTTAAGTATAGAACCGAGAACATCACAACTAGTAGATTGAACAGATGTGGTAATAACATCAGTTGCGCCACCTCTACTACTACTGCTTGAAAGACCTCCACGAAAGGATTGGAAAACCGATCCAGCTCGAGCTGAGGAGGTTGGGGACTCTTCATCTGACCATGTGTCACATAGGTCTGACAAGTCATTAGCTGGACCTCCGAACATTCTCAGCGGCGTAATGCCAGCATTGTACCGCATAGAATTGATAAAAGTACTAGTTGAATTGGAGGTTGATTCAGTGTGGGCTCTGCTAGCAGGGGGTATCCCCATGTAAACTTGACCAGGAAGAGGTGGCGTAATTCCTAGATGATGAGCGATTCTGCCGCGTGCGGTATTTGGTCGTTTATCTACTGCCACACGTCGTCGTCTTTTGGTCCTACGCCGCGATCGCCTTTTCCTCTGCGTACCACTGGTTCCAGCACTTCCCTTGGTAGACTTTCTCTTAGAAGTAGATTTTCGTTTTCGTGTTTTAGTTGTTCGTTTCCTACGCGTAGGCCTACTTATACCACCATTATTAATGGCGTTTACCATCGCTGCTACAACGTCTTCTACTGCCGCAGCGGAGGGTTCCGGTAATGGTTCCTAAGAGCGAACGGTAAAAAGTGTTGAAGACAAAAGCAAACGCCAAGATGCTAGTGAAATCATATTGTATTCATTAACAAAAAAACTTACGATGCTTTGCAAAATCCGTTCATTTAACCTAGTGCGAGGAATCCTTACGGAAGCCGCAGTAGCACTGCGACGAGTTGAAGGCACACTTGAAGATTCTATTTCATCGTCATTCTATGGGAAAGTAAATCAAAAGATTCATCATCAATCATTCATGAAGATTTACTCGGCGAAATCATTTAAAAATTTTTTGAACTTACAGAATCAACACCTTGAGCTACACAATTCGGGCAAAACCAATCCTCAATTGGGACGTATTCCAACGGAGGATCTAAGCATTCTAAAAGTAATCAATGTCGATCAATAATGCTTCAGACATGTTTTCTTATTTTTTTAACATTTCTATGTAATTAAATAATTTCATAATCCTGACCTAAGTGATATCCCAAGTCGCAACCGTCACACAGCAAAAGTCTTTCTTCGCGATCACAACGTCCACAAACCTCACAATAGGTGGGATTAGAGTCATACTCCTCATCGTTAGCTTGTGCGTTTGGAAACTTGACGTCCTCAATTCTGACGACCTCCCCATCCCATTGCTTCTTTACCATTATGGTGGAGAAAAGCTTTCGATCAATAGGACACGTCGCAACTTTCTACATAAAAATATAACATTCACAAATTAATGAGCAAATAAAAAGAATCAGAAGTGATTACGCACGCATCCACTAAACGGCAAACGTACCTTTGACCAAGCCGTAATGCATCGCAAACAAAACTGGTGTTCGCACATTTCGGGACTGCCAATTTCTTGGTCCGTAAACCTCTGAAGACAAATAGGGCACTTTTCGCTTCCATCGTCGGATTCACTTGAAGCACTACTGCCGGAATCATCATCCGAGTAAACTCCACCTTCTTCTTCGTCATCATCCTCAATTTCTTTGCCACCCTCTTCATCAGCTACAAGGAAGACCATAACCATGCAATTGATTGATAATCAATATCCATTAACCCGGACTCAAATGTCAACAAAACAATTTTTTCCAGACGGGATAATTAGCAATTAGCAAACTTACAAAAAATTGTTCCGACGTCGGAATCTAAGTCTTCCTCCGTGGGAGGAGGGTTCCCATCCTCCGGATTATTTTCTGAACTCATGACTAACGCCACTATATTTTATACTAGTTTTATATGAATCATGATCATATCACCAAATCGCCACTTCTTAACCCTTTCTTATTACCGATTACAACTTATAAGAAAGGGAGGAGACTCAGGGATATATTAAAAGGAGGCACAGTGTGTTTAACTGATGTCTTTTAAGGGACTCCCCTCTATTTCAATACCTACTACATTAACCCTCCCTTACCATCACCTATTTTATTTCCTCTTTATGAAGAATATGACAGGAAATATACGCTGAAAAACTATTACTATAATCTTACAATTATAACTTACAAGTTACAACTTCTTTCTTGGAAAACGTAAACACGGGGCATCCCGATAATAATATAAATACATTAAAGAAACAGCTTTTTTTAATTTCCCATTAAAATTAAAAAATGCCACACATACAGGTGAGCCAAGAAAAAGAATTCAACCAGATATTTACTACACGGACTGATACCGTTTCACAAAGTCAAGACGTGATGCGATTATGCGATCATTTGAGATGACGATGATGATGTTTTAAGCATTCCCATTTCCCATACATTATTTACCACAAAACATACGAGCAGCATAGAGGCATGTAAAACAGGAATAACAAGTGCAGGTGTATTTGCTATGCAAATGCATTCGAATTTTTTTTAAATGTACCTAAATATAAAACTAAAACCCGTCTTTGTGTTCGTCGTAGTCTCTATAATCCCTTCTTTCTTTATATGTGTATCCCCTCCTGAACAGCAATAATATATTTGCCAGCAGCAGACAGCATAGCAGACCACACAAATAAATACGGGAATCGGATGATGATGATGCGGATTGCAGATGATCCCCTCTCACTCTCTCAGCAAAAAGGAAATTCACTCAGCCCGTGAGCAAATGTAATGCTTTTCTGTATTGTGAAATGAAATAATGAAAAGACATCACGTACATTTTCCTCACATGCACGCGAGCGAGTGTGAACAAGGTTTTTTTAAAATGCACTATAAGTAAGTACATAAAGTTTGCTTCGATCAGATTTTAACCGCATCATTCATCTCAATAAAGTAATGTGANGGTTTTTTTTTAAAATGCACTATAAGTAAGTACATAAAGTTTGCTTCGATCAGATTTTAACCGCATCATTCATCTCAATAAAGTAATGTGAACTAATCAATTAATCAAACTATGGATTATGGACATGGATAAAAACGAATAATAAGTGTGACTACCCATAATGTCCAATGAAGTTCGCCAAACTTTTGATTGTTTTTGTTTCATTGATCGCGTATAATACTAAGTGAGGACTGCATAATATCATAATAATTCCTCTGTTTATATTTGTGGGCGAGGAACAAACTAAACGCGAGCGAGCAGGTAGCATAGATTTTTTAATTTCTCTGTTCATTAAATGAAAAAATTGTTACTTAAATAAAGGGTTTAATTGCTTATAAAAGGGTGACTATTATGTTTAAGCTGATGTCGATAAATGATAAATATAAAAATTTCTGTTTCATAATTTTAATTTATTTCAGCCCACTGATTTTCTGAAAGACGGAGAAGAAATTACTGCATTAAAAAGATGGGAAATCAAAATACAACTCCAGGACAAGCAGGTCGAGACAGACACAAGTCTGGAGATAGTTTACCACCATCCTCCCCAATGGGAGTGAAGGAGGGCCAAGCATTCTCATTTGACAAAAGACCTTCGGTAGGGACCCAACCTGTAGCTTCTACACCTACACAAGCGCAGCCAATTAAAGGCCCAACAAATCACTCTAAAATATTTCTTCAGCACTCGCATGAAGACGATGAGCCTTTTTTCACGCAACCGAAATCTGTACCAATCAATAAGCATAATTTCGTGTCTTCAGTAATTTGTTTTATTTTTATATATATTTTTTTTATTTTGTTATTTTTTTTAGTTATTTTCGCTGCATGTATCTATGCTTTGTTTTGCTGCGCCTCTGCACTGCTACTTCAATCGCATTTTTATTTTATTTTGATTTTCAAATGCATAATGTGCATGTATGCATTTTTAAAAGCGTTCGACTGCTACGAGGGCTGAATAATAATACAATGAATTCTGAATTGAAGTGTGCAATTCTGAATTCGTGTTGCATGCGTTTTGTGGTCCACGGTAGGGAATGTCACTTGCTAATTTTTATTTTGATGAATAAAGGATGATTATCCTGAAGGCGGACGTCAACGCGCCTTGACTGTTTCAGAAGGGACTAAAATTAGAAGTGGCAGTCAGCACCAATTATCTAAAAATTTGCCGACAGTTTTTAAATGGGACGGAGGAGGCAAAGAAGTATCGATTTGTGGAACGTTTTCAGACTGGTTGGCTATTCCAATGGCGAAAAGGTATGGTTGATCACAATCAAATTAATTATGCTAAAATGAAAGAAAAGCCCATAAAACTAAAATTTGTCTAATTTGCCCAATTTCGTAGTAATTTTACTTCGCAAGCAGATTACGTAGTGATTGTGGATCTCCCAGAAGGGGAACATGAATACCGGTTTATGGTTGATGGAGAGTGGAAACACATACCCGCCGAGGTAATACCAAGGGTTGTTTTAAGCGGACTTAAGGAAGGCACTTATATTGGTGTTTAATTTTCAGCCCACGAGGGAAAATGATAGTGGACTAGTTAATAATGTGATTACCGTTAAGAAAACTGACTTTGAAGTTTTTGATGCCCTGGCAATGGACTCCATCAGTTCCGCGACAAATGCCCAGAATGGTATATTTTTTGAGCAAAATCAGGAAGTCATAATTAATGCAAACGATCGGTTAATCAATTGACTTGGGTGGTCTTTACTTCTTAATTTTGAAGTGTCGGGATCACCTCCAGGGTCAGAATATGGGCAAGAGTCTCCGCAAATGAAACCATGGGAGAAAACGGCTGGCCCGCCTATTTTACCACCACACTTATTGCAAGTTATCTTGAACAAAGACACTCCGTTATCTGTGAGTTTGCTCTATGTATTTTAAGTTAATGAAGATTGAATAATAGAGACTTCGAAATTTGTTCCAACTTCCTTGAATTCTTTTTTCAGTGTGAACCTACGCTACTTCCGGAACCGAATCATGTCATGCTGAACCATTTGTATGCTTTATCAATCAAGGACGGAGTGATGGTCCTAAGTGCTACCCACCGGTATCGAAAGAAATATGTTACCACGTTGCTTTACAAGCCCATATAAATCTTTTCTTACCTTCGCATTTTTAAGCGCAAGTCATAGATTTTAGTGAGTAGATTGTTTGACAAATTCAATGGTGGAATGTAAAATATCGGATAATAGAATGCGCTATATT
>JAHZNI010000815.1:0-17344 GCA_027744415.1 Seira ritae
AAAAAATTGGTACAATTTAGCGTTCGCCCAGAAGAGAACGAACGATGTTGATGGTGTGTTTGCTCCTTTCCCTTTTCTTTTCTCCACTTTAGTTCTTTCCCGTAGCTCGGAGATATCATGGTTCCACTCTAATAGTATTCCATGTGATTACTTTACAATGCCACACCGATTACTACTGAAATAGTAGGTCTCCCTTGCTCTCCTTCACTCTCTTCCTCTCTCGATATCTAGCCTCGCAAGCATCGAAATCATCATCAGTGTTGTTTTGTTGCCTATTAAACAAACGTTTGGAGCTCCTTGTCTTCTTGTAAACTCTGGTGTTGTTCGTGTGGATGGGAAAGGAGTGTGAAGATGTTTATCAAAAGGAGGAGAAAGATACTTCTGTGTGACACGCCAGTAGTTCCACCGACGACAAAGTACCATAATCACCTGCATCTTCCTACTACACATACTTTTCATCTATTTGCAAATGACGACAAGAGAAAATGAATTTGTGGATATCGTCAAAAGCACATCTTAACCTGATTAGCACTCCCTCGGAATAGGAAGTTAAAATAAAAGTACCTAAACACAAAAAAGATAAACCGGACTTGGTGATTAGTATCCAGTGAATATGGTCTAACATAATTTTGCATTCAAAATCCATCGTGGGTCGCATGTTCAGCAAACTTTCTCGGTTCCAGAAATATTCAGTGTATTGTATAACAGCCGTTGTCATAAAATATTAATACTGCAGTTATGAACGGTCTTCTCGTAGGCTGCACGGGTTGCACCGGAACCTCGTGTCTCCGGAAACCTAATCCATCGTTTTGTGTTTGTATGCAGGATAACATCTCGTCATATACCACGAATAAAAATATTACATTTAAACCCAAGTCATGTGCATATTATGCATAAGCAATAGTCTGGAATGGTGTGTGCATGAACGAGGGGGAGGCCGGAATTGAACATGCGACCTATATATTAATGCAAATTTGGGAATTATAGAATACGGCAAACCTATAATTTTGGGTTGGCAAAAACCTTGATTATTATATATCGGTGAGACAACACACTCCGTCCATTATTTTCGGTTGATACTAAGTAAAGTCGACACTGAAGTGCTTGCGTGCTTTATTTTGACTTTAAAATGACAACGGTGAAAGTTGGCACATTTTTTATTTAAACTTGCAACATGGAACTAACGAGTCGCTTGCTGCGACCAAGGTTTTGCATTCGCTACTTGCATGTTCTTCTTACATTCTCCGTTTTCTCAGTATTCCTGGTATTTCTCCACCAGTTTCGACCCAAGGGCTCTGAGTTCGTCTCAGAAGTAGGTTTACTGGGGAACTGGAGAACTAATGGAAACCTAGTACGTAGTGAAGATAGCACAACTGGTGTTCTGCCGATTGTTTTTTCCCACACTTCCACAACCAAAGAGAAGGAGAAAAGATGTGATGGAGACAGTCTCATGTTCTTGCAGTTGGAAGGGATCGTACCAGACTTACCTGTTGGTCGAGCACGATTTGACAATAGAAGACTTGTACGTAACACACTCTCATGTACATTCTATTGCATTACATTGCATGCTTTCATTTCTGTTGTAATACATATATTATTATTATGTATTATGCACCCATGTATTTTACTTACAAGCATTTATTAAATTCCTCTCGAAATTGGAAAATGTTCTCATTCCAAGATGCTTTTTCCGTTCATATTTTTAGCTCAAAATATATGACTTCATTCAAGTCGGTCATGAATGGGAGCGTCTTGTGCAAGATTATGACATCTGTCTGGCGACGCAAGCAAGTTGACATGTTTAATAAAATATTATTTCAAAATTATCAGAACACGCCAGGTGTGTGCTCACCAAACAATGTTTCTTGGTTGACCTTTCTGTCACGCGAATAGAGCTCCCTAGAGAGGATCTATTGGCTACCGCAAATACTAGAAAACTGGAAAGGTCCCTTGAGTCTAGCCGTTCATATTACGAGCGAAGAGGAATGGCTGATTTTGAATTTGTACAGACGCTACCTGGAGAGATGTTATCCGTCCTTTCGTGACCAAGTGTCAATGCACTTGGCCTTCCCAGCATCTATTGGTCAACTTTGCTTTGACCAGGACAAACTGACTGAGTGGAATGTGACTGTGAACTTTGAACAAGTGGAGTTTTACAATCGCTGTAACGAGGCAAGGGAATACATGCATTATCTCGCAAAATTGTTCCCAGTCACTCACAAGGGAAAGCTTGCTCTGAAGGTAAATAACCATACCCAACTTTCTCTACTACGTACTTCGTAAACAATTGGCAGAGAAAATGATCGGATCAAGTAAATATTAAGTTCATGGGAATCTTTAAAACGATACGAAATCCAGCACAAAGAAAATCAGGAAAACAGTTTTTGATAAACAAACTTTCGGCCATCTATGTAACATAATCAGGCTATATTTTTTTAAGGAAAAAATGTCACATACTACGCTGTTTGAATTGAAATTGTTACTAATCCAATTCTTATTGTGCAGATTTTGTTTTTCGGTAGATTCATAACATTTAAGATATTCGACTTAAGCTATCGAATCATGGACAATTTTGTTTTTGATGAGTCTTAAAAAGTATTCAGGGCATGGTCCGTTTTTATCATTTTCCCTCCTCGAACCTCTTATTTCTCAAAAACATATAGGACATAGGACCATCATGAATACCACCATAAAGCTCAATATTATTTTTTGGTATAATATACATTAATGAATCATTCTGTATTGATTATTATTGGCATGGCCTTGACAAACGAAGGAGGTATACCCGCAAAACCATATGCGAAACATCGCCCGTAAGGTAAGCTTAAATACTACATGGAGTATTGGAGATGAAAACAAAAATTAAATTAGAATGCCAGTGTGAAGTCATACAGTTCAATCAGAGAGTGTGAAACTTGCAATTTAATATCATGCTTTCTCTTGCTTGAAAATTTGGCTCTCGTACATTATATTTGTGTCGTATTGATTTAGGCATGTGGCACAGACTGGACTTTTGCAACGGATGTCGATATTATTCCTCGGGAGAATATGGCTGAACTACTGCAAGCCTTCTATGACTCCCTACAATCTGATCATCCTTGTAAAAAGTGAGTTGAGAATTGAGAAAGCTCTCAGTTTCAGCTAATGCAATTAGCTCTGTGGCTTGGCTTCGCTCTGTGGTTTCGCTTGGAAGTCATTCCTTTGAGTGATGCAGTTTAATAATGAAACTTTATTTTGCTCATAAAATTATACTTTTGAACATGCTACCAGATGTGCCTTCGTTATCCCCACATTTGAATTGGATGAAACGAAGCCGTTTCCAGAAAGCAAGCAGAAAGTTATTGAATACTTCAACAAGGGAATCGCGAGACAATTTCATGGAAAAATATTCGATACAGGACATAGAGCAACAAATTATCACTTGTATGTGTTGCACAAAGCATGAGAGTCGACTTAATTGCATTTAATTGCGGAGACAGCTTTAACATTGTATCAAACTGTTTTTATTGTAGGTGGACCACGACAAACATGGAAGACGGTCCGGTGAAAGTGTCTCATCCAATTGCGAATTCGCAAACGTACCTCTACGAACCTTTTTACGTTAGCTCAGATTCCATTCCACCATTTGACGAGAGATTTTTGGGATATGGTTTTACCAGGAATTCGCAGGTAAGGTAACACATAGAATAAAGGATAGGAATTAAGGAATTTTTGCAAGTGCTATGGACATACTTTAAAGTTACTTCTGTAACAGTTTCAGGAAGCACTATTTGCTGGATGGAACTTTTCTGTACTTACACCCGTGTTTTCTGTGCACTGGGGTCTTCAATCTGCCAAGACTCTGTTATCCCCGAAAAAGGATGGAATTGGAAAGAATGTGAGGAAAGAGCAAACCTCAGCGAATAGCAGACTTTTCAATAAAATATTAAAGGAGGTATGTGACCGGATTCCATAATCTACTTAGTACTTATAAGCGTAAAACTTGGCTGGAATGATGTCAACAAAAACATCATCCTATTTTTTCAGATGAAGTTGAAGAAGCAAGAAGGACTTTTTTGAGTCGAAAAGAAAAGTTTTCATCGTACTCGTTTCAGCCCGCTTGACTGCCAGATGCCAATTTCATGATTTATTGCGTGCCAAAGATAAAGTATGTATTAACCGATTTCGATTTTTTCAAAATGACAGTTTTCAAGTTCAATATTTGTGATACTGACTGTGATTGAAACAATAATTTCTATGCAAGAGGATTCTTGAGAAGCAGCAGGTTATATGCTATACAAAATGTTTTCGAAAGAAGTCATTAAACAATTTAACGATTTAATTAAAGAATCACAGCAGCAATATAGAGATAAAATATTCATCGCCGCTACCAACTTCAGTGAAGCCTTATTTAAAATACAGAAAGCAAACTGATACACGTTTTTTTTAGAAAATGCACACAAACATTATGAAGAGTTTTCTTCTGAAGAATTGTAACTATTTTATAAACACGTTTCATTCACAACATGGAACGAGTAAACTTTTAGGTTTAAATGCTTACATAACACAGCACATAAATACGAATAGACTGGAACTTTATGCTTGCAGCAGCAGTTACCGAGAAATTATGTAGGCGTATTGAAAAAAACAACATAAATATTATCCCGTAGCTTTAAAATATTATTATTACATTTCTAGAACTGAATCGCGAACTGAACTTGAAAGTGTTCGTAATAAAAAAATCAATACTTGAAACGAGATCATTTTTGCAAATGCGTGACTCTGACTGATGAATCACACTGCTTCTTGCCATTGTCCGCTATTAATATTTCTAAGCGTTTTGGTCTTGATACCCAACAAACCAAATAACAGTTTCCCTCTAGTAATTTGCTTAAAAATCTGACATAAAGTTCTTATATATGTATGCAATCCAGTATTTTATAATCTCAAACGTTTGCTGTGAAGAGAGATATAGCTCATATTTGTAAATTTGATAAGAAAATCTACATTTGTAAATAAAATAAAAAATAATTCTACTACATCAAGTCCATTCCTTCCCAAAACTTCATCCGCTCAGCATATGGAAACGGTATCATCTTTTTCTTAGAGTTTATTTCCAAAACTTGCATATACTTCGGAGTGAGTATGGGGCTCCAGGTGACGTTTTCTCCGACCACGTTCTGTGGCATAGGTTGTCTGCAAATAAGAAATGACGATAGATCACGTTCTTGACATTTATTTGACAAGGACTTGACACATGACAGAATACAGTAATGTGTTATAATAATCTTGAAAATTGGGTGGCTGCCCAAGCTCCAACTTAAACCTGGTAACCTACCTATCATTCGCAAAGTTTACACAAACGTTGACCAGAAATTCGGAGAGTTGAATATCCCTTGGGTCTTGAAGCTCGTCAAAATATTGATCCATTGAAAAGATTAAAGGAAGTTCATCTCCGTGCGACACACCCGGCCATTCTTCACGTCTCAATCCAAGTTGTCTCAAAATAGAAAAGCTACTTTTGTAAGTTAAGAAGTAGCCGTAGGTAGGAGCAACTTGAGAATGACTCTCAAGGAGCTTGTACACTCCCGTCCCAATCGTCCTATCTCCAAGAGCCTATACAAACGGAAGGAAGGAAAACACGCTTTACTTATATGATCCTTTTTCAAACCATTTCATGCGTTCATAAAAATGCTCTTTTATGGCTGTGACTTGCCTCACTGATTTTATCTCTAGTGTGATATGACCAGCGCTTCCCGTTAAAATAGAATTTAGAGATTTTTGCAGATGTCTTCTCAATATTTATTCCCGACAGCCGATCGTATGCCATGACATAGGACGCCATTTTATTCCAGTCACTATTTATTGCACTGAACATGAATGGTACTAGATAAGCATTGGCCGCAAACAGGGCCCCTTCATCTCGATTAATGCCGGCAATCACTGGAACATGTTGAATCGTGTCTCGTTTATATTTGTACGTTACCTTCGGATCTTCAGTAATAAATGCGTTAGGATTATTTGCTGTTGACTCAAGAACAGGCCCAAACAATAGCCTTGATATCAACGGGACAGACTGGAAAATATATGGAAAATACGAAACAATTCAAAAATGAAAATCTCCTAGAAATTGGGTTGCTTGATAAAAATCGTACCCAAAGATGCATTTGCTGACCCACGACCATATAAGGGTTCTGTCGCCGTAAGCAATCCACTAAATCAGCAGAATGTTCTGTCGGACATCCCATTCTTTTCGCCAAAGCTCGGGTGTTTTCAAACGTGTCATTTAAAATCGCCCAGTGATTTAAGCTTCCTCCGCTAAGGGCTATCGCTCCTTGAATAGGGATTAACTTAGAGGAAAGAGGAGAAAGTACATGAAGGGCAGCAGAACCAGCTCCTGTAGATTCTCCTATCAGTGTAATCTTTTTGGAGCCGTGAGCGTGATGATCTCCAGTGCTCAAAAATCCTTAAGATATTTAAAAGTTAAAAAATCATGATTCGTTTTTTAGCTTCTCGCTATTGGCTCACGAAGCTTACCTAAAATGCCCAACCGAAAATTAAATGTTACGAATACAACATCTTTGTCCAAAAGATATCGAGGGCCATAAAGTGTGGAAGTATGGCTCATCCAGCCACCACCATGCAGAAAAACAAGAACCGGTAAGGGGGGCTTTGTTCTTTGTTTGAATTTGCTCTTGCTGAATGTGTCATCAGGAGTGTAAATGTTCAAGTAAAGGCAATCTTCTTCCCCTCTCACTTGCATCAATCGACTGAAGTCCAATTGCAAGCAATCTTTACGAGTGTGATTTGCTACGAATACTTTGCTGGGCAGTGATGTAATTGGAACCGGATCACGGAATCTTAAATCCCCTAGTGGAGGAAAACTGTATGGTATTCCTTCAAAGGCTGCAATTTTTCGCCCTTGTCGGCTTTTCATGTACTTTCCTTGAATGATTCCATACTTTGATAGAGCAATTGGCACTTCAGGTTCAAGATCGTTTTTCCTACTGGATCGAGTATAACGGTTCTCGCTGGGAGATATTGAAACACGCTTCTGAGATGTACTGAATATGTGACGAAGGGGATTTCCAGACTTTGCGTCATGTAAAACAGGAGGTGGACAGTCTGTCATTGCACAAAGGAGATAAAACAAGAAAACGAGGGGCATTTTGACACTTGCTTTTTCCTAGCTGCACTGTTAGGGACAAGTAATATGGCAGGAGAGAGAAAATGTTTAATGCAATTCTCCTGCAATCACTTTCTAAGACAATAAAATTGTTCGATATGTGGTTTTAAGAAGTTAGAATTAGCACAGCACTATTACATCATTATTTGCGGATTCGTATAATCGTACCACATAACATTTTCGGTGTAATGGGAAACATAGTTAGGCTAAGCCGTCGTAGCATTCTGAATTTTGGGTATACATCATTATTTGCGGATTCGTATAATCGTACCACATAACATTTTCGGTGTAATGGGAAACATAGTTAGGCTAAGCCGTCGTAGCATTCTGAATTTCGGGTCTGGAAATCAGGAGGGAATAATTTCACTAGACATGAGCTGGTTTTCACATGAATCCTCCTTTTATTCCTATGAATCCATGTAAAATGAACAAGTCTAGTCACGTTTTTATAATAAGTTTTTGCATATCAGCTCAGTGCTTAATTATTTTACAGATTATCCCACAATTTACCGAATTTCCTTGTTAATTTTACTGTTCGTTATTTTGTCGATTACCTTGCAAAGATGTTTAGAATGTGGGGTAAATTTGCACTTTGGCATAGGTAGTCTTGACTGCTGACGAGGTACAATGAAGCAAATTGGGGAATACGTATGTAAATCATGTATCCATGTTGGTAGTAGTCGGTCTGCAACAATTTGCCTTCACGCAAAATCCTTACCTATGAAATCACCTAACACGTTAATTCATTCTTGGATCAAACTTGGACAAACCACTGTATGGTTAACACTTGCTACACAATTCCAGTTTTTATGAATATTTTGGAAAAAATTGAACGCGATGTGAATGTGAAAAGTATGACATATAATTATTCACTCTAAGTGCATGCATTCTTTAGAACTTTTTCTTTTAACACATCAGTCCAGACCACACGTGTTAGTCAAAACGGAAAAACGTCGAAAAATATTCACCTTGAAATTTTTAAATTAAAACACAATGGTCTCCTTCTGCTTTACCCGGGATCATTTGGAAATTAAAATATTGTGTTTTGCTGATGTTGTAACCGCTATATGCATATAACATATTATAGCCATTAATCTATTCGGTCTGACTGGCTTAGGAAAAGTCTCGTCTGCGTTCTAGAACCCGCAAAAGTTGCTACTTGTACATTATGTAATCTTAGAAATTTGTCAACGTTAGATAATCAAGTATACTAACCATAGCCCTGGCAAAGCAATAGAAGAAACCATTATGCTAACATTCTCGGCAGTATAAATTTTTTCCCATTTGTAACTATATTCACTTTATTATGCCTGCCCGCAAACTTTGGAACTAAGATTAGTTGACTTCACTATCTATTCAGCTTAGTAAAATTCATGACCATCGTCTTAGAACCTCTGGAACCAAGCGCTAGAATCAACCGACAAACACTGCCGTGATTTTTTGAATGACAAAAATGTAATCGTGGACATGGGATTGAAGCAAAAATAGCCACAACAAGTCACTCTTGTATGATTATATGCTGTATCCTAAACTTCGTAGGTCTTGCTCTTTTAGAACGATGAACTGTATGCAAACAAAACAATAATTAAGTTCTTTTTTCCACGCAAAAACAATCGCTTTACGTCAAAACAAGTTAGAATCGCATGATTTGAGTTACAAACATACATTCAATACTATATGTATGCCGGCGGATATAGGTATATCTCCTTTAATCGCTCTTTAAAATTATAAACGGAAAAGGAACAACAAAGTTTCTTCATGAACCGGAACTAATGTATTCATGATGATACGTAGGCAAATCTACTAAAGACGCTGTCTCCATGTATGAGTTTTTTTTATTTTTGTACAAGTAGTGATTAGTAAGTTTCAATAAAAAATGTAACAATCAGCACAGAACTTTGCGAGCTTTATTCCGCAAGCTGTGCATTCCACTCCAATTCAATCGGCCGGTGACGTTAAGTATACCTCTGCAAAGGACTTAATTACATACATATATGAATATGCATGCTACAAAAAGGCATCGCTTGCGCTGTTGAGCCTTTGTTGAAAGGAGGAAATAAAGAGGAAGCTAATAATAATCAACAACAGGTAGTAGTTTAAGGGACGAACGAAACTAGCTTAAGTTTATTCTTGTCGACAACTTAGTTCATCGATTTACATTCAGTTTGCTGCACTCTCGTGAGTACAGCGATAATTTTTACCGATAAAATCAGCAAACATAAAAAATTAATGCACGCAGTTGCTTACTGTACTTTTGGGGTACCATTCACGTTTTCTATCGCTATTTAAATGAATGGCAAGATTAAAAATGTAAGTGAAATCGTCGTTTTTACATTTAAGAAAGAGCGTAGGCTTAGGCTCCGAAATTGCGTAATTTGCAAGCAACAAACCCACAAGCCTTTTGCTGAATAATATGGTAAGCACCCTGCAAACGTAGCAAGGAAGAACGGATTTATTCAGTTCTCCGTTGAAGCTGAAACGATGAAGTTATGAGTAATGACAACGACTACGTCTGTGTCTGATGCAATGAATATCGCAAGTGTTAAACTGTTCCTAAAAAGTCAAATATCGTAATATCATGCGACAAACTTCATGATAAACCCACTACCGAGACTTAGCTATTATTTGGAAGTACATGACATGACATGACAAACTGGCTCCAATGTTAATTTTGCTTTTCTTGGTACCTCCATCTTAATATACACCGATTTCTTAGGAGGATTGTACATCTGTGCTTGTTAAAAGGTTTTATGATTATGGTGTCATTTGTACTTCCACTTGCCATTCTAATGGCAGAAACATGCTTCTCTTGTATTGATTTGGCCCAAATAAATGAAAAAAGATTAATATATGCTCCTTGTGCACATATTGTAATTAAACTTTATTTTGTGATATTCGATTCATTCTATCGTATTAAATTGGAGATTTCAAAATTCAAAAGCTAATTTTAGAAAAGAAGATTTTTCCATCTAACTTATTAATATTAACATTCTGGGAGAAATGTCCGAAACCTCCCAAACGAATGAATCAGGATCGACCAACCAAGGTGAATCGATTGCAATCACCGACGTAGTAGATCCGGGCTTTTCAGCATTCGAAGAAGTCCTCATCGAAGGCTTCAATCATGTTTACGGAGGAAAGGTCCTCGTAGATCCCACTTTTTTCCCGATGAGGAAGACTTCTGAAATTAGTGACATTGACATTCCATTTGACTCAACGTAAGTATTCCTCATTGACTAATTGTATGAAGTATGTCACCAAATATGTTTCTTATTTCTTGAATAAATAATTTAAAAATGTACTGATAGACCTCCACCGAGAGACAAAATTATTGGGGCAACTTCCCAATATTTAAAGTACTTAACATCTAGACCGAAACCAATTGCTCGTTTGGTGCCAGAGTTCACCATATCCGATGTATTGAGTCCATCCAACCTATACTGGAATTACCCACAGGCAGTCACCGACTATAACATTTTCGAGCCGCAGATGACCCCAATTTTGCCAAATGGTGGAATAAAAAAATTGGTGATCAAAAAATTTCAAGAGTTTTCATATTTTAAAAAGATCAACGCATACTTCCATTATCTCAAATTCCGTCTGCACATTAAAAGTTTAAATTTATTATATAAGCGCAATATCATGACGCTTTATTATGCGTGTAGTGCTAATGAATCCCGAAGCCTACCTATCGAAACAAATCATTAAAATTGCTCTTTCAGATCTGTAGGACAGGGAATGGTGAGCCTTTAAAACCTGGGGATAATTGTCACGTAAATTATTACGTCTACGTCGAAGGTAATACAGATTTTACACCTTAAGTAATTTTAATCTCCAAAAGTTACAAAACAACTACGACCAATGTGACATTATTACTTGTCATGCTAATTTGAAGGTTGTTCCCGCTGTGTGGAAAGTAACAAGCGACTTAACAAGCCGCATTTGGTCGAACTGGGGAAGAAACGAAGCTGTCTTCCAATCATTGATCTTGCTACAATGAGCATGAAAATGAAAGAGGTCTCTGCATTTTTGGCTACTCCAGACTATGGTTTCGGCAAGTTTGGGATGGGAGCTTGGATATCAGCGAGTAAGAAATCATGTATATTAGTAGTTCATTGTAGATACTTTTTACGTCATTGTCATGATATTTATTTGTCATTTTTCTACAGACAAAAGGGTTTTGTGCATCGTTGAGGTGCTAGGGAAAGTGCCTTACAAATCTCCTAACTCTTTCTCCATGTATTATATGAGCCCTACGATGCGAAAGTCTTTATGCTTTGATGAGATATACATGTATGCAGTCTCCAAAAAGGCCGAAGGAGATGAGAGAGCAAATGTGGGTCACAATGCTCGCTCATTAAGATGGTAAGTGCAATTATTAGAAAAAAATATTTAATTCGATGAAAAAACATGCTTCCAAGTTTCTTGATCATTTCAAGCTACTTTCAAGCGCTAACCTGCCTTTATGATGCTATCCCGAATGGGGATGATGACATGAAATTGCAACTGGACTTGATGCATGCTCTTCATGGAAATGTTTTCCTGATTTGCTATCGTGTCGACTTGTTCAGCATTGCTCTTAAGTTTTTGAAGAGAAATATGGAACTGGCGGTTTCTCCCCAGAAAAAGGCGTGTGATTACTTCTGGTATTCTGATGAGCTATGAAATTTAAACTAGAGATAACATTTAAAATAAACCCCACTTTTTATTCTTCATTTTTAAAGCTGCGCAAATATGTTATTCGAGCAAAAGGATTGGGAAACAGCAAAATTTTACATTGACAAAGCCATTGTCTATCTTTATGATAACGTTCACGTTAAAGACCTACAGAAACGGGTAAGTACCTTACCTGCTACCACGGACTAACTTTCTAATATTATTGTCTTAAACTTACTTATAAACATGGTTTTTACAGATCAATCACGCATATGCTGTGCACAATAAAGAGAATTTGCCGAACTGAGCTACCCGAGTAAATACATTGGGTTTACCAAAAAACAAGTAAAGTACATATTTGTTTCATAATGCTGTTATAATGAATTTACATCCCTGAGGTGTAACGTTTCAGAAAATTGTTCAATTAAATTTTTTGGTGGTATAGAAGCCACGCCACAGGTATAAAGTGGCTTGCTAAATTTTATTTTAAACAATTCGTATACAAATGCCAAATAAGGCACTTTGTCAAAAATTTGAATTTCTTGTGTTGCATGTAGCTAACCTTCCTCATTAAAGACAGATAATGAAATTTTAATGATTTAATGTAGTAAGTAGCTGTTTTATTCACCATTTACCCCTATTCTCTATTAAAATGTTTCTGCAATATGACCATACATAATATTATAGGTAAACTTCCTTCCAAACTGTTCCAAACCATTTTTCCATAGAATTGAATAAAAAGGGAGCATGAGTGATTCTTAGAATGAGTATTCACATTGAACAAACACGGACAAAATATAATATCTCAAGATCTAATTCCGAATGAAATCTAGGCATGCATAATTTAATGCATTATCATTATGGTAAGTAGTTCTTTATGTCACTTAAATTATGATTATGTTATGCATGTATCCAGTATTTAACAACATGAGACGAGATGGACTCTTAAAACTGATATCATATCATATTTCAAAAGGGTTTGGCTTGGGCTCGAATTGTATAAGAGTCTGCTGCAACCCTGTCGTCACAATTAACTTTTGTCACAATGTACGAAAAATATTAGACAGGTGGATGGGTATTGTAAACTGAGCAAGGTAAAATTAACAACGAAAACAGTAATTATTAATAATTACTTAGCTCATGTTTAATCGATTAAGATTTCAAAGTGGACAGATCCGAGACGGTTGTGCTTGTCATAAATGATGTTTTTGGCCCATCCCCTGCACTCAACGTTTATGAGAGTGGCCACTGGAACGAAAAAGAGAGAAAAGGATATTTGGTTTTAAATTCGTAAACACGTTGAATTACAATAAGAATTATAACTACCGAAGATAGAACTTACATTTTGGCTTCATGAACTTCACGAAAATAAATGGACTTTGATACCCTGGCTGCCTATAATACGGAAAGAAGTACCCTGCAATTCCCGACCTGGGGTAATAGTTGACTGGTCCGATGTTCTCTTGATCGCCAACATTTTCTCCTTCGCAAGAAATCCAAACAGTGTCCAAGAATGAAGCTGGCTGTAAATTTAGATAGACAAAATTTGCATGAAGTATATTATATGACTGATAAAAGAGATTCGAGTGATTTTAATGCATTATAGGTATAAACATTCAAGTTCACATTGCCAGAATCGCCTTACATTTTGTGAATTTTTAACACCATCCAAAATTCTAGTCCGGAGCCATTCGGGCATATCTGGTTGGTCATTCAAATCCTGTTCCAATTCTGCCGCGTCGTATTCTCCATTTTTAATACCGAAAGGTTCAGGCTTCCACCCAAATATCTAAAAGGAGAGAAAGAATTTAAGTAAAAAATTATTTTTACCTCTGGCAGAGCTAACCGTTGCCTTACATAATTTATACTATGCATGCCATACCCTATTTAATTTGATCAGAATGCATGGTTCTCCGTCAATGTAGCCAAATTTGTTTTTGCTCGTGCATTCATTTCCAAATTCATTTACATCTACCCGACAAGCCTTCGATTTTGTGGCACGTTTTCCATTTCCATAATCGCACACTTGAAGGCTATCTACTTCCTTAGGATTTTCGATTCCTACAAAATTGAAATATTAGTTGATTTCCCGAAATCTTTACTATTTTCTATATATTATGCAATGATTCAATTTCACCATCAGTGTAATTTTTCAACTGGTTGTACCACACCGCCGCATCAGCCTCTGACTCCCTTCGGTACCAGATCAAAGAGGAACCTGAATTAGTTTCCTGATCCGGCATCTTTTTATTTCACAAAAAATGCATTTGACACTGTTAATCACACAGCATATTTTAAATTGTGATGGCTTAAATATTAATATCTTACGGGACGGAATCCAATCCCCGGATTCGTGCCAATAATACTCGAATCGAGAATCCATCTTGGCTCATTCTCCTTCAAAGTAGTAATTGCAAACAAGTAGTAGCACAACCAGGCAAATGCTCCGAGCGCAGTATAGAAGATGCAATAAAATATGAAGATTTTTGCTGCAAATATTAAAAACAACAGACAAAATTAGCATTAAAATGATATCTTTCAAGATTTCAATTTTTGTGTTGGTCACATTACCCCAAGAGACTCCAGTCCTTCCCAACAGCTTTCCTTCTTGAGAGTCATATATGAAATTAAACCAAGATTCGTCCTTGTTTTGGCTCTTGGAGGCATTGTTGTTTGCTTTTGTTTCTGGTTCGTTTCCCATTTTATATGTCCAGTCAGTGGTCAGGAATTTACGCGATATTGACAGTCAACACACCCTTTTATCGGAAACTGATTTGCAAAAAAAACTGATTAGCTTTCTGCGATGTGGTGGCGGCGCAGACTTTGATGGACACAGACAAATATGGGGCAATGAAATTCAACTCATGAGCCTCCAAACCTTTATGTTATGAGCAATGCAGGCACACAATACGGCAAGATTCGATTAATACTGAGATTTTCTCCAGCGAGAGAGACAAACCAAACTAAACTTTTGGCACAAAAATGATTGACTGCCAGAGGAATTATCGCTGTTTCAAAGAAAGCTGGACCAAACGAGTAATGGTGATGGAGTATGAGGGTGGGTTTTATCTGTTTGTATCCTTAATGTAAATACTGAGATTATTCAGATCGTGTTTACTTTACACTGATGGGTAAAATCACATTAACTATAGTAGAACCAGTAGAAGTAACGTCATCGTCACTACATCCAAAGATCCTTTTAACCTGCTCGGAATGGCCGCAAACCAATAAAATTGATCAAATACGCACAAGTAAGCGTAGCAAATGATTAAGAATGTCACTAATCGTAAGAAATTTTTTAAGAGCACCAAACAGTTTTGTGATGGAATAGCAACCACTGGATCATTTAAGCTCTCATTTGCACATAACACTACCTAAGTCTGTGTTGGAGATGTACGCCTCATACACTAGAACTCACTTCGCTTCTCTTCAAAGATGATAAGTCAGGGTCTTTCTTTTCTCAAGATAACCTTTACAGTGGATTTCTTTTCGGCTTCTTGAGTAAATAAATTTAAATTAGAGCAGGAGACAGAGAGAGGCGTAAGTAATTCAATTGAAATTGTCCATTCGTAATTCGTACTTGATGATATGATACTTCATACATATAACTTGATGAAAAAGATTCCTTGGCTAAATAAGTGCAGAACTGCTCGCGTCTTCCTTGAGGTTGAAATAGCAGAATTGTCAATAATGACAAAATTACTGAGTCTGTAAGAAACTTGCAAAAAATTGAACACGAACTGAGATCCAAAAATTATTTAAAAGTTTTTCATGCATGAATCCTAGGTTTTTTCCGTTCTCTCTTATTCGCTACTTAATAACTGGTCCACCTTTTCACTCTTCGTTTCTCTTTATGAAACATCAAGAGGACAAAGTGGTTTTGCTGTTGCGAACATCCGTAGATTTTGATGCTTCAGTAAAAAAGGATGGTGGAGTTACTGGTTCGTTCTAGTTAGGTTCTCACAACGCATCATTTTCGTATTTTTTCAGGCACTCGCATGTTTCATGCAAGCGGAGGTAATTTAAATGCATTGGTAGGTGGGTAACTGGGAAGGTACTTGCTTTTACATAGATATTCAATGTCCCTCACAGAGACGCACTACGTTTGTTTATGCTATGTTATGTTGTTTTAATGTCAATTGTGTATACCTACCAGGACCAGATAATATTATGCCATGTTATCTTACTACTGCTTCATGCCTAAAGGATAATGATAATGATGCACGTGAAGCCATTGTACATTGTGTCGGACTCGCACGTTACCAAAAATTGTATACACATTATGATATGATGCATTGATGAGAATGATGCACGAGCTAAGGGAAAGCTATTATCTCAAGGACTACGAAGGATTTCATGAGGTCAAGTCGTCGAATGCTTGTTAAATGCGTGATTGGATCTAAACATTATATGTAAACGGTACCTCGTCCATTATAAGTGCCGTAAAGAAGGATCTTTCCTAAAGGATTAGGAATTTTTCCGATATATTTATTTTTAGCGGATGAAAATGCATTGATCTGATCGGCTTATTAATTTAAATTGTGCGTTTGATTTTACTTTGATTGCACAATTAAGAGTTTCCTTTTATACAAATGGTTTCATAGATGGTAAAAAATTAAATTACAGTAACATATAAGATTGCTAATATATGTACATACCTAATATGAATTATGTGTGTTAGAAGGAAAAGTCCCTCGATTGACCTTTTCCTAGTTCTCCTTTACAAAAGATAAATTAAAAGGTACATAGTTCATCATTGACAAACAAAAATTTAGGTCATTCCTAAAAGAGAAACGAAGTCTGTGGAACCTACTCTGGAAAGAAGAGTGCACTCTTTCATTGAACGATTAAGCTCTTTCTTCAAGATGGCTTTCGCTTGAGTTTGACCATGAAGCTGCGAGACTTTATGTAAGAAACTAGAAACTCAAATGTCTAGCATTCGAAGATATTTTTTTTGCGATTGTTACTACATCAGCTATTATATTATGAGCATGATGAAAACGTGAAAGGCATAAAACCGAGGACTTTTTAGAAAAAAAACTAGACTTGATCAAGTTTTTAGAATCACAATTGATTCTCATGTATTTGCCTTTTCTGTCCGTCTGTCGCTGGACACGATTCAGGTCGATAGAAATAAGATATCGAGCTGAAATTTGCTATACATAGAGGGTGGCCCTTTCGCACGAAGCCTATTGATTTTCAGCAAAAACCGACCAAAAACAACAAAGTTATACAAGTTTTAGTGACAGAGGTACGTTGGCAACTCAAAATTTGCGCATAAAAACGACAGTAAATATTCGCAAAAATGTGATATGAAGCTGAATTTTGGCACACATGTTGCTATGACAACCAAGACGGATTTGCGCTAAGTTTTTCTGCGTATGCTTGAGCAGATTTATGGAATTTCTTACGAACACGATATCTCATGATAGGAAGAAGATATTGAGCTGAAATTTGCTACACACAGATGGCGAGCCTTTTGCTAAAATTTCAGTCTAAACCGACTTATAGGGGCAAAGTTAT